>WXVQ01000325.1:0-20402 GCA_013372465.1 Nitzschia sp. Nitz4 | reverse complement strand
CTATTCGTGTGAGGGTGGGGAAACCTGATTTATCCGATTTGCCTGATCCTCAGTATGACTGGGATCGTTCCATCTATGCTGGAGCCAAGGAAGAGATTTCACCTGACAACCCCACTCCATTGGGAAGTCCAGTCCAGATCGTGTCATATGTGGATGCCAATCTCTATCACGATGTCATCACAGGAAGATCAGTCACTGGTATTTTGCATGTTCTTAACCAGACACCCATTGAATGGTTTTCGAAGAAACAAGCAACAGTTGAAACGGCAACCTACGGATCTGAGTTTGTTGCGGCGCGAACAGCCACTGAACAGATCATGGACATACGTCAGACCCTTCGTTCTTTTGGTGTTCCAGTATCTGGACCTACTTACATGTTTGGTGACAACAAATCCGTCGTGGACAGTGCAATGATTCCACAATCCGTGTTACACAAGCGTCATGTGGCCCTCTCATATCATCGCGTTCGAGAGGCCATTGCTGCTAACGTGGTACATTTCTTCTACCTCCCAAGCCAATTTAACCCGGCTGATATTCTCACCAAGTTCTGGGGTTTTCAACAGATTTGGAGTACTTTGCAGCCTATGTTGTTTTGGGTCGGTGATACCATGCACATTGCGTCGTGAGTTGATATCTTTCGGGACCATGGGGAGTAGTAGATTGTGTGCACCGGCCTTCGAGATTGTGATGGTCCCTTGATTGTATCGACCCACCTGACTCGCTATATGTCACATCAGGATATGATTGGCTCGTGGGGAGGACGTCGGCAGAACCAGCTTCACTTTCTTGGCGGTCAAAGTTTCCTTTCAAGAGGCGAAACTTTGCACGGTCGATCGCCGGTTTTTTTTTGTAGCTGTAAACACAGTTTTTAGACTTTTCGTTGCCATCCGCACCTCTACTCTCGGCCTAAGCAGCTGTCAGTAGTGTAGTCTATTACAAGTTAATCTATTAATAGGTGGAATGACAACTCTGCAATCGTTGCATCTTTCATGTACTCTAGTTGAGGATGAAGGTGTCATTGCTTTGTCTAGTGTTCTACCTAGGTTGCCATTGCTGGAATCGCTGATTCTTCGGTACAATGCAATTAGGGATGAAGGTTCCATTGCCCTGGCTCATGCTCTACGGGGAATTACATCGTTTCAATCGTTGGATCTTTCACGCAATCGCATTGGGGACCAAGGAGCCATGGCCTTGGCTGATGTTCTACGAGGAATGACATTGCTGAAGTCGTTGAAACTGTCAAAAAATTTCATTGGGGATGCAGGTGCTGAGGCCCTCACGAATGCGGTCAAAAGACCTGGCTTACGTTTCCTCGAACTCGTCGATTTGGATGGTCGCCGTCACAAGGAACTCTCCGATTGTTTAAAGGAAAGAAACAGAAAGCGAAGTTTGCTCCTAGAGGAATATCGACGTGTGAAGGTTTACTTTATTTCTTTCCACGTTTGCACAAATTAAGGAAGAGCCCAACTACTCGTACTTGCGGTTTTACTTGATTGAACCTTTGGAACAAGTTCGCGATGAGGGTTCTTGTAGGTCCTGGTTTGCTTCCTAGAGTGGTGTGATTAGAATGACTGTTCAGTTTCCAAAACGATGGCCAAATTAGAGAGACAATGTCTTGGTAGACTCGGCACTTTCGATTATTGTGAATGTGAAACACTCTTGGCAGACTTGTCACTGTTGTGGGTGTCTTGGTACCAATGGGCGCCTTGGTGCCACAACAACGTGACTTCTGGTAGAAACAAGGAGGCATGCTTCAGCACTTGCTTGTAACTTCCTCGGAACGCTATTATGACAGTGGACTTTAGTGGTACAAGGCAGTAGTGACAAAGAAATGCATTCTTCTCATGTTGGACACAACATCAGCACACCACACTTTTCGGAGTGAATGCGACGATGCTCCCACCAATCTCCATTTCCAGTCAGGGATATTTTTTGGCGCGATCCTTCTCGTCTGTAAGTCACTCGGTGTGTCATTGACCGTGGTAAAGACGAACGGGTGCGACAAGTCAATTTTCTGCCCATGAAAATGACACCATTGTCCAACAAAACAAGAATACGATTGAGTAATTGAGTAATTGAAACGACAATTGCTGAACTGTTGTGTGTCTACACCACACTGTCAACAAGGACAAGGAAAATGTTCTCCACTACAAAATCAGAACGACGACAACGACATGATCGCCGCTTTGTGTTGTTCATTGGTCCTCAAAAGACGGCAACGACCACACTGCAAGATTTCTTGTACACATATGCCAATCAAACGTCTGATCAGTTGACACCTGCCTTTGCCAATTGGAGTTACCCTGCACTCTTTCCAAAACAAACCAACACTCTCAAACTCATGGCAGAACCCGAAAACGATCCCTTGATGCAACAATTCTTCTCCAGTCAAGGCGCGTTGAATATTGTGGCAGGCTCGGAGTATTTGTTTGCCCCTGGTGTACTACGGAACGGTCAAGCGTTTGATTTGTTGCAGAATTGGACGGGTGGTATGCAGCCAGAAATTGTCATTCTGGTTCGAAATCCGAGAACGTCTCATTTGATTAGTATTTGGAAACAGAACTATTTCAGTCACAAGAAATTGCGGCGTGTCTCGTTTCGAGATTTTTTGTGCGATCCTGCCAACACTGCGTTTGCAACAAACAGAATAGGGATTGCAACGAATCCTCTCAAGATTGCTCGACAGCATTTGTATGAACACCAATTCAAAACAACGGTGATGGACATGAAATCCATAGCGGATGCTGGGACGGATATTGTGCACGCCTTTGCATGTTCGGTGTTGGGTGTGCCCTGTACCTCAGATGGCCATTGGATTCTTGGATTGGAGAACGTCACACTTCATTCCAACGCCAAAAAGGCAGATCCGCGAATTTCTGTCAGGCAGATGGCGGCCATGGACAAAGCATTCTTGCAGCGTGATTGTGCCTACTACTCAGACTTGTACAATCACTCACGCTTCAGAGCAATCCCTACCAACACGGCAGGAATTTGGCCTGAAGATTGCCGTGATATTTCACCCGAGTATCACTTGGATGACGGAGAGCTGTTATTGAAAGAGTTGAGGAGAATATATCATTGTCCCTCCGTTGAAGAGGAGAACGACGAGGACGAGGGTAAGACCATTCTTCTCCCATCAGAACCGCTGGTCCTCGAGGACACGACGGCAACATTGGAACCATCTACGTCTCAGGTGGATATGCTACAGGCAAACAAGAGTATGGTGAAGGGGGAATGGACCAAACAACCCCTGGCAAATCACTGGATGAAGAATGGAAGTAGTTTGACGAAGAGAGATTCATGGATTGGTGTGCTGGGAACACTTGTGTTTGTTGTACTATTCTTTTGTCGTATTCGATGGAGATCATGAAATGTTGGAAAGCCCTACACTTGGGTACAGGGACAGATATCAAGTTTTGATAGCATTCGTACTGCATTTTGTAAAGCCACGAGCATTCACAAGAACAACTTTCATAGTATCTAATTTGTACCGAAAGTTGTTGGTGCTGTTGTCCAGCAATCAACAGCAACCATACTATAGTTTTCGGNAGTATCTAATTTGTACCGAAAGTTGTTGGTGCTGTTGTCCAGCAATCAACAGCAACCATACTATAGTTTTCGGGCTTCAGCAGCCCGGGCGTGTCCCTCCAACCCTTCCAAGCGGGCCATGACAATACTGTCTTGGACCATATCTTGCGACTTGGCGGGTTCATCCACACGCATCCAAGTCCTAATTCGAAGAAAGTTGAATACACTGAGACCTCCAGTGTACTTTCCAGTTCCTCCCGTGGGAAGTGTATGGTTAGGTCCAGCTCCATAGTCTCCCAAGACTTCGGCAGCATGCTCCCCCACGAACAAGCCACCATAGTTGGCGCAAGACATGGCAACCAATTGAGCGTCCTTGGTCTGGACTTCCAAGTGCTCAGGAGCAATATCGTCGGAGATTTGGACGCATTGTTCAATAGATTCACACTCAACGGCAAACGATTGCTTCAAGGCCTCAAGCGCAGTCGAACGGTTAGGTTCTGGAAGAGCCTGGATCTGTTCACCAACTTCCTTATAAATGGCCTCAATCATGCTGGGATCGGTACTCAAAAGGATAACCCAGGCAACGACATCGTGTTCGGCTTGGGCAATCAAATCGGCTGCAACCACCTTAGCATTTGCAGTCTTGTCGCAAATGACCAAAACCTCGGAAGGCCCAGCCAGCATGTCGATACCACACTTTCCATTGACAATCGATTTGGCAGCAGTCACCCACTTGTTTCCNAAGGCCCAGCCAGCATGTCGATACCACACTTTCCATTGACAATCGATTTGGCAGCAGTCACCCACTTGTTTCCTGGTCCACAAATAACATCACATTTTGGAAGAACATCACCATCAATACCAAAAGCCATGGCACCAATGGCCTGGGCACCTCCAACACCCAAAAACAAATCGACATTGCTGACATATGCAGCAGCCAAAGTCATGGGAGCTGGCTTGGGAGAGGACAAAATAACCTTTTCGCAACCTGCAGCCCTGGCTGTGACAGCAGTCATGAGAACCGAAGAAGGCAACGGGTATCTTCCTCCAGGTGCATAGCATCCTGCCACTGAGGTGCAAAACAAAGGCGTTAGGGAAAAGGGTCCCCCCAAAAGGCTAAAAAGGAAAAGGAAAAAATACAAGAGCAAGAGATTCTCTTACCTCTACAGGCACTAACGGTGTGCCCAGCCTTGCCTCCCGGAATATCCATTTCCATATCGACAACACTCTTTCGTTGCATCTCAGCAAATGCCTTGACGCGGCCATGAATGTTGGTAAGAGCCATACGCTCGGTCTCCGTAAGTCCATAATAGGCCTCCTTGCACTGCTCCTTGGAAATAAGGTAAGTGGTGGCATCACTAGCAACGTCACCGAATCGCTTGGCAACGGCCAACAAAGCATCGGATTGGACCATTCCTTGGTCGTTGGTCAACCCCTTGAGAATCTCCTTGGCTTGGGCCAAGGCAACAGGATCCACGGGATCCTTGATTTCCAAGGAGACATCCTTGGGTGTGACGCGGTTGAGGACTCCAGTCATGTTGTTGATATAGAATGGATGGCAAAGATTCGCAAAGGATCAAGGCGATGGTTTGCTTTTGGGGAGCAATTAATGGGAGGAGATGGCGGTGGTGGTGGTGTTGGTGGTCCTTCCATGGAATCATGCACGCGCAGTTTCTCACGATGGGTTGGCAAAGGTGCAAGTCTGAAACTTACCCGGAAGTTGAAGTGAAGCGACGGTCAGAAGTTGAGGTTTTGGCGGCTGACAGTGCATAAGAACATGTGCGGATGACCTACAGACGCGATGGGAAGGAAAAATCACATCCGTCCAAACCATCAGTGAGATTCCCCCGCTCATTGTTTGTTGATCTCCAATTTGTTGTCCACTCTTGGAATCAAATCGTCACGATGAAGTTTGCTTCTTCTACTTTGGCAGTCGTCTTGACTTTCCTCGGCTCGGCTTCGGCCTTTGTCCCCATGGGACCTTTGGCCCTGCAAGGAGTTGCCTCTTTGGCTTCTTCTGCTACTACCTTGAATGCCGTCGGGGGAAAGCCTAGGACCCTACATGACAAAATCTGGGACGACCACGTCGTTGATGATGATGGCCTCTCCACTTTGTTGTATGTCGATCGTCACTTGTGTCACGAGGTTACCTCTCCTCAAGCCTTTGAGGGTTTGCGCATGAGCAAGCGTGGAGTCCGTCGCCCTGACTGTACCCTCACCACGGTTGACCACAACGTCCCCACCGACGATCGTAGCCACCTTAACAACATTGAGTCTTTCATTGAGGAGACTGCTTCTCGTACGCAAGTCATCCAAATGAACAAGAACGTCAAGGATTTCGGCTTGAAGTATTTTGGTATGGCCGATGAACGTCAAGGTGTTGTCCACATTATTGGACCTGAGCAAGGTTTCACTCTTCCTGGATGCGTCACTGTTTGTGGAGACTCTCACACGGCCACTCATGGAGCCTTCGGAGCTCTTGCCTTTGGAATTGGAACTAGTGAGGTGGAGCACGTTCTTGCCACCCAGGTATGTTGTCCGGTCCGATTGTCGTGTACTGGTTTCGGGCGGCTGTCAATCTTGGAAATGAAAATATGGTTCTCACGATTGATTTTTTACCTGTTATTTGCAGACTCTTCCCCAAGCCAAGACCAAGAACATGTTGATCAGGATTGACGGAGAGTTGGGCATTGGAGTCACCTCTAAGGATATTGTTTTGCACATTATTGGTCTCATTGGAACTGCCGGTGGAACTGGATACACCATTGAGTTTGCTGGATCGGCTGTGGAGGCTTTGAGTATGGAGGCTCGTATGAGTATCTCCAACATGGCTATCGAGGCTGGAGCCCGTGCTGGTATTATTGCTCCTGATGAGACCACCTACGAATACCTCAAGGGACGTCCTATGTGCCCCACTGGAGAGGAGTGGGACCGCGCTGTTGCCTACTGGAACAGCCTCCGAAGTGATGAGGGAGCTGAATACGACAAGTCTATCATGATTGACGCCAAGGATATCGCCCCCACTATCACCTGGGGAACCAGTCCTCAAGATACCGCCCCTATCACCGGAAATGCCCCTGTCATTGACAGCAGTGTCGACCCTGCCCGTGCTGTACGTACAATGTATTGTTGTTGATCACTTTTGTTTGATCGATTTTTTCCCTCACATGCGCATTTTTCTTGTTCCCCTGTTTGCTCCCCTACAGGCTGGAATCACCCGTTCTTTGAAGTATATTGGTTTGGAGGAAGGCCAAAAGTTGGAGGGTGTTCCTATCGAGAAGGTCTTCATCGGATCGTGCACCAACGGACGTATTGAGGATATGCGAAATGTTGCCGCCATTGCCATGGGACGTAAGGTCGCCCCTGGAGTGCATGCCATGGTTGTTCCTGGATCCGGTTTGGTTAAGAGGCAAGCTGAGGCTGAGGGATTGGACAAGATCTTGACCGAGGCCGGCTTCGACTGGAGGGAACCTGGATGCTCCATGTGCTTGGCTATGAACACTGATAAGCTCAAGCCCCAACAACGATGCGCTTCTACTTCCAACCGTAACTTCGAGGGTCGTCAAGGAAACGGGGGCCGCACTCACTTGATGTCTCCTGCTATGGCTGCTGCCTCTGCCATTGCTGGAGGTTTGGCTGATGTTCGCAAGTACCCTTTCTTGGGAGATTCTACCAACGATCCTCGCATCATCCACAAGTCTACCAGCCGTGCCTTCACCACTGAGTCTTACACCAACCCCGGACCTATCATCAACCCTGTTCCTCCTTACTTGAAGGGAGCTGATGCCTCCAAGTCTGAGGCTGGCGCTGCTGGTCTCCCCAAGTTCGAGAAGTTGACTGGAGTTGCTGCTCCTTTGGATATTCAAAACATTGATACCGATATGATCATCCCCAAGGAGTTCCTCAAAACCATCAAGCGCTCTGGTCTTGGTTTCGCTGCTTTCGCTGAGTTGCGATACACTAACCCCCAAGAGGTTGCTACCATTGGAGAGGAGGTCTGCAAGGAACGTGACGACTTCGTCCTCAACCAAGAGGGTTACAAGGGCAAGACCAAGATCTTGATTGCTGGAGACAACTTCGGATGTGGATCCAGTCGCGAGCACGCTCCTTGGTCTATCAACGACATGGGAATCAGATGCATCATCAGTACTTCTTTCGCCGATATCTTCTACAACAACTGCTTCAACAATGGTATGTTGCCTCTCACCCTTCCCCGCGACCAAATTGAGGAGTTGTTGAAGGACGCTGCCGTCCCCAACAACGAAATGACTGTTGACTTGGTGAACCAAAAGGTCATCCGACCAAACGGAGAGTCATTCTCCTTCGAGATTGATGAGTTCCGAAAGAGGTGCTTGATCAACGGTTTGGACAAGGTTGGATTGACTTTGGAGAAGATGGACAAGATCTCTGCCTTCGAGACCGAGCGATCAAAGAAGTTCCCATGGCTAGATGGAGCTTCCTTCAAGGTTCCTGATGTTATCCCTATGTACCCAGAGAGCGAGTACTGGAAGAATGAAGCCAGTTCGTAGATCCAAACATAAAAATAATGCGTGTTATTTGAACCGAGACTATGTTCCCTCCCCCGCGACCTACAGGGTGTTTCACAATATCGCGAATCAGCGCTTCTAATAGAGAGTTAATACGGTAGTGGGCAATCGCAAGCAAGAAACGCCAGCATATTCTAGCTACCATATGTTTTTAACCATGAAGACGATGGGACATTCGGAACCAGGAGTTGTTTCCTAGTCCACGAACATTCCACATGTGATCGCAACTTTCTGGTTGAACATTGAAAGAGGAATCAATGGCCTTACATGCAACTTCCACAGACATATCCTCTTTCACCAAGGCAGGGACTTCGCATTCCCAGAAGGTCCAAGCCCAAGCACGACCAGGGCGCTGGGTGTTCCCTTCCAATAGCTCAGCAGATGTCCATGATTTGGCGTCATCACCGGTGATATCAACGCGAACAATCTTGCGACCACCTCCAGCCCATGCCCAGCCCTTGACCTTCATCATAACCCGGTCTCCAGGTTGTGCATTTTTGGCAAAGCTTCCTGCCGTGATTTCAGTAATACCGGAATACAAACTCGATTCATTCATGGATGGCATATCCTCAATCCTGACATTGGTAGCATCCGTAACACCAGGGGGCAAAATCTTGTAGTTCAAACCTCGTTGCCAAGGCCCTTCCGCTTCTTCCTTCGCGACTTCAATTTTGTTGACCCACTTGACGTTACGAATGCCTCCATAACCAGGAACGATCACCTACAATACCATTTTTTTCCTTGGACGTTAGCAGCGAGAAATATCACGCAATGCATCTAGGTTTCAAAAAACTTACTCGTAGGGGGTATCCATGATCCCGAGGCAAAATGTCGCCATTCATTTCATACGCAATCAAACAATCTCCATAGGGACTCATTGCCTTTTCAATTCCAATCGAGGCCATCAATCCATCGAGGCTATAGAATCGGACATGTTCTAGACCTCCTTCCTCTTGGGCCTTGACGGGATCATCAATACCTGCCAACTCCAATAGCGTGGACAATTTGACACCAGACCACTGTGCAGTAGAGATAGCTCCTTGTCCCCAAGTAGTTCCGGAGGTTCGTTGGTACTTGTTGAAGCCAGATCGGCGATTTCCGTTGCATTGAAGAGTTGTGGTCACGGAAGACTTGGGCAACTTTTTGAGATCCTCCAACGAAATCTTCATTTCACCTTTTCCATACGCGGACAGGTCGATCACCAAATTGAAATCATTGATTTGACTGGTGGTCAAGAACGGAACGGGGTGGTGATGACGGATGTAAAACAAGGAATTGGGAGTCAAATAATGGTTGGTCAAGAGCATGAAGGGAGTCTCGGCATTCATAGATCGTTCCGAGTGGACACGCAAAGCCTTGTGGCGGACAGGCTCATGAGCAAATGGATCATCAGACGTTTCATACATTACTTCCATTTGTTCGTCAATCCGTTCTTGATCCTCTTCGGCAAGTCGCCCAATGACCATGTGCTCCATCAAACGTGTTGGAAGATCAGAGGAAAAGTGTTGTTGGTAGATGTGCCAGTATGGCTCGATCGACTAAAACAGGGAGAGTTGCATGTCGTCAACCGACAAGGGAAAGGAGGTAAGCGGTTACAGAAACGAAACCATTGTCAAATGACATTCCGACAAAAGCAAAATACGCACCGATCCAGCAGCCAAAAGAATCTGTTCAGGTAACCCAATGCATAAGATGAGCAAGAATCCAGCGGTTAGAATGCGTACATGTTGGATGAATCAGAATCAAACATAGAAATACAATCTTCTATGTAGCCTACCTTTTCGGATCCTCCAGGGTGGTTGGCAATGAAATCGGTAACATCGTACACGACCCCTCCATAGGTCATCCAAATCGGTTTTCCATCCGTTCCATCGTTCTCCGCAACCTGTTCCGAAGTAAAAATAGGGAAATTGTCCAACTTATCTTCGTATTCATCTCCAGTTGGATATTCCTCTTTGGCAACTTGACTTGGCGTGAAATGGGGGTGAGATGTGGCGGGCTCGGCCTCACATTGGGAAAAGGCCGGATTTGTGAGGGACGTGGCTGTAGCCACAACAAGGCCACCCATGACCGCGAGTCGAGCCAAAAGGGAAGCAGAGGACTCATTGGCAGAGTTGTCAAAGTGATGGGAAAAGGAAGCAGTGCTACGGCAAGCAACAGACGAGATACCTTTCCGGTGATTGGGAACAGTTTGGAACCGCCGAGAGGCTACTCTGACCAATTTAGAGGCCATTGTTCAACAGATGCTCGACTCGATCAAAGGAATGCGTAAGATGAAAAAGAATGAACTTGATTTGAATCTGCAGCTGTGCAAGTTGCCAGTCGCCAGAATTCAAGAGTGCAGGATAGTGTGACGATAACTACTGTTGTACCAACACACAACCAAGGTGTTCGTCAAAAATGGAAACACTAGATGTTTCCCCGATGATGAGCTCGAGTCATTTTTGACAGCAGACACGTCAGCGAACCTAGGTGTCTACACACCGAACTCTATTATACATACATTGACCTTGTAGGTATCGTACGCATGTCTAAACACTGATGGACGCCAACCACCTAAAGCCAAGCAAACAGTACAACCCAACTTTCATGGCGATGACTACTCTAAACTCTCAACAGAACCAAAAGCAGCCATAGTGAACAATCCCAATATTTCTTTTACCTTTTGATTAATATGAAAAGATCCATTGCCCTGCAGCGGCGCTGCGAATGGTTTCGGCGTGTTCTACCACCGGAATCATCTCGGCAACCAGGGATGCTGCCAACACAGACGAGTGTCCGAAATCTTCTGTCTTTCAAGACGAATCATCTACGAATCCGTCCACAGCGATGGGAATTACATACGAGAGGCATGTCCTTTTTATCCTCTGGTGATACTCCACTTTCACAAACAAGAAGTACGAATGACGAGCCACCCCTTCTGTGGCCAGAACTGCAGGAGCGCACCAATTCATTTTTAGACCCCAAAGCAGCATTGGAAGTGGGAGACGAAAGTGTGTGGATGGAAGCTTCCCAGCTGATCCATGGATGGCTACAATATACTGGAAAACCTTATCTTGCCCCCCTTCAAAAAGTACAGAATGCTCTGAATATTCTGGATCGTTTGGCATCCATTCTGCCCCAAGGAGAGATATTGTTTGCTTCTGCGTTGGATACCGCCATTTTGAATCAAGTTTTGCTCGTGTGGAAACGTGGGGTATCCAATGTGGGAGCCGATTCAGCTACGCAATCCTTGAAGAGTCATTTGACACCGTCGTTTTTGTCCGACAAGATCGATCGCTACCGTTGGTGTTCCTTGGTGCAACCCGATTGCATTTCCTTCAATCTTTTGTTATCAGGCTCCATCCAGTTCCCCCCGCGCGATGGAGTCCAGTTTGCCGATGCCATGCTAGAAAAGATCATTCAATTGACAGAAGATGAGCGGATACCATCCCGAGTACCTCTCCTAGATATCATTTCGGTGGGAACCGTCATTCATGCCTGGGTGCAACATGGGAACCTTCCCAAGGCCATTCAGTGGTTGGAACGTCTCCGCATGTGGAGTTCTCCCTCTTCAAGTCCCAAGTGTCATCCCTACTTGCGGGAACTCCGCCCCAACAATGTGATATTCTCAACACTTATTGCAGGTTATGCCAAGGATATTGGTGGTGACAGCCAACGAGCCTTGGACCTTCTCAAGGATCAATTGGAGTACTTTCAAAGCACTGGAGATGATGCAGTTCGACCAGATACACAAACCTTCAACACTGTGCTTGAAGCATTGGCAAATTCGCGACATCCCTCGTCCGCTGCCAAAGCCGAAGAAGTGTTTAAGCAGATGAAAACGTACACCCAGACGCTTGGTTGGAACTGTTATCCTGATGCTTACACCTATGCAGTCTTTGTCAAGTGTCATGCTAACAAGTCGATTCGCAAAGCAGAGAAGGTGCTGCAACGGCTGGAACGTGAACACTCCTATGCTCGATCCGGTGCCGACAATGTGTTTTTGGTAGCCTATAATTCGATTCTGCAAAAGTATGCCAGTCAACATGGCCTGTCGGAGGCTTGTTTGCGCTTGCTTCAGGAAATGGAGGATTCGGACACAGTGGAACCAGATATCGTATCGTACAACACAGCCCTTTCATCGTTGGCCAAACCCACCAAGGCCGAGGCAAAGAAGATTCCTTCCGAGCATGATCTTAGTTTCTACGGTCCACACGAGGCAGAAAGCTTGTTGTATCACATGCGTGACAACACAAGAGTGGTTCCAAATGCCTTGTCCTATGCTCACCTGATTCAATGCTGGACACGGTATTATCATGATCCCGAGTCGGCCACAAGGGCAGCGTATTGGCTGCAGGAAATGGAACATGGGCGGACATGTCAACCCGATATCGCATGCTACAACACGGTATTAACAGCGTACTGTCAACGAGCTCAAATTTTTCGCGATTTGTCTGCACTAGAGCAAGCAGTCCAGTTGCTGGCAAGTCTTTTGACCCAAACCAATCGGGGGGATCCTTCATCACATCGTCCCGTAATCCAACCTACCGCAGCCACCTTTCAAATTCTGTTGCGAGGTGTTGCTGGAAGTACAGCAACCGATAAGGCAAACCGTATTGGGGCACTGGTCAAGTTGATGCGGCGAAGCGGATTTGAACCCAGCAAGGATGATTGGAAACTCATCCAACGCATCTGTAAGGGCGATACGTCTATGCTACAATAGAACAATCCTGATAGTTTCCTTATTAGGTACATGGTTCTTACTATTTATGTTATTGCGTAAGCATAGCTTCAGAGGTCACCTCTTGTAGGATCCAGTTGTTATTCATCCATCATTTTGGCATGACGCTGCAAAATCCATTCTCGTTCCTCCAGAGGCGACTTTCTACGCTCGGCAACCTTTTCTACACCTTGTCTGGACATTTTCAACATTCGTAGGCGAGTCTTGTGTTTTCTGATTTGCTTGTCTCGACTACGTTCATGGCGTTGACGAGCTTTGGTGTCTCTCCAGGGTTTGTATCGATTGAGGTAGCCGTTGAATCGATAGTAGGACTCCATAACATCATCAAAGGGCCCGATTGTGACTTCTGCATGTGCTCTGTTTTTCTTGAAAAGGCGAGTGGACAATCTGGGGGATGGCTGTAGCGCACAGACCGGGGTTGTACAAGAGGGTGTGGAAGGAACGTGTGATGGAGGGGAAATGTCTCTGGAGATTGTCCTGGTCAGCGTTGCCGCAGGAACGAGGGAAAATCCATCCACACCAAAGAGTTGCAGAAATACTAGCAATTTTACTAGACAGGAAGGTATTATTGACGCCTTCATCTGGTTGGTCTAGTTCCAAGGGGGTGGCGTTGGAGCAGCAGCGGGTATGTTTGTGTTGTGTGTTTTGTGCTTCAGTTGAAAGAGAAAGGCAGAATTCGTTGACGTCGGACAGACACGTGAGTCGGACGAGTCCAAGACACCGGTACGAGAAGAATTCGAATGGCACCACAACGTTATACAAATACAGCCCAACTATTTGTACTAATCGTAGTGGTGCCTGCAAGTTTGGCCACAGTCACACAACTATATCGTGCTACTGGTACTGCGTCTAATAGTTGCTGTCACTCCTTCATCTCTCATATCAGCATCACAAGACGTCATGAGTTGCGTCTACAAAGTCACAAACCAAGGCCTGATGGTCCTTCCTGTCTCTGGTAGGGAGAGTGTCCCAGGTCAGGCACCGCAAATCCTGGCCACCAGTATTCAGACACCCATGTTGACCCAAGCTCACATTCTGGCCAGCAAGAGTGCCAGTAAAGACCCTACACTATGCCTTTACCGCAAGGGTTTCTTTGAACATTTCAAGTTCCGCAATTTTGTCACCAGTGTACGTTTCATCGCTCTCTCGTTGCTGGCAAGCATCTCAAGCTCACGATACTCACTACGTTTGGATTGTCTCTTGAAAATTGTAGACCATGCGTGTTGTCATGCAACAAGGAACTTTGATCATGGCAAACTTCTTGACGGATCAAATGGAAAATGATAACAAGAGAAATGAACTTGTAGAAGAGGGTATGTTGACAGAGGCCGAGGCCGAAGAGCAAGGAGAAGAATGGGAAAAGGTGCGTTTTGTTCGTTACTCCATTGGTTGCTATGATGTGGTATTTTTACCATCGCTGAAATCTGAAGACTTGTTCTGGCGTTCTCGCGAGAGGGCGCATGAAGTCAACTTGTTCTTGCTGAGCAATCCACCCTTTCGTTTCTTGGATTACGTTTCTGTCCAGTACTCTACCTGGCGATTGGACTCACCCACATGATTCTACTCGTCCGTTTTGCAGGAGGAATGGGAAAAGCGCTGGAAAGCATTCCCTAGCAAGTTGGGCGTGGCATTTGCCAAGTACCATTGCATTACACTATTCATGAGGTCCTACGAAGCCATCATTGACTTTTGGTACGATGAACGGGTATTGGACAAGCTTACCATGGATCCTTTCTTCGCTGCTCTCAAGTACAAGGAAGGCGACAAGAAAAACACCTCCAGCTCGACGATTGCCAAAGACATGTTCCACACCACGTTTTGGGGATACATGATTGCCTTCCTTGCCGACTACAGTGTCCATCAACTTATTCTTCTATACGGATACTATGTGTATGTCCGCCGAAAGCAAGACAAGTTGTTCAAAGATGGTAAGGAAGAGAGTCTCACGGAAGTGTTGGATGGTGCTATTTTGTCATCCTTTTTGAAAAAGTCCACGCAACTCGTTGTCTCGCGTGGATTTGGATTGGTCTGTTCGTCCATGGGAGCTGCGGTAGGAACCCTTTACTGGCCTGGATGGGGAACGTTGATGTTCTCAAACATGGGAGAAGGGTTTGCCACTATGATTATGGATGATGGTCAAACGTCGTCCAGCAGCTCCTCAGTCACCAAAACCGACTAGGACTGTGTATGCTTCTCCCTTTTTGTTGTTCAGACAATTGCTGTTACCTCCGTTTGCTGCATCCATGTAGATTGAATTAGATAGTACTTACGACAAGAACGTGTTTTACTACGAAAAGTTGGACCCTTAATTATTGGCAGATTAGTTCAAACGCTCATCCAATGGGTTATCGAACAAGTCATTTCGGGTAGCCAACAACACGGGTCGTCGGGTATCAAACAGAGTAAGTTTCAACATGTAAATGAACAGGAGCAAACATGACACGACAGCAAATGTAAGAGTCTCATTGACGACCTTGAGCTCAGCCATGATAATGACAATGATCATGATTCCTCCATACAAAGCCAGCATTGCAAGGGGAGGTAGCCCTGGAAGAGGCAAATCAGCTTGCCGGTAAACCCGAGCCTTTTGAGCTGCCTTCAGGCGCTTGGCTAGGATCAGCAACATCATTGCCGTCATGAAAGTGCACATGATACTCAATAGGACAATATCAGCCCTGGACCACTCGTTGTTCTTGAAGACATCAAGGTCACGACACTCTTCGTCACACCACATTCCATACTTGTAGACACGTTGGCACATGTTCCAATCATTGGCATCGTATGCATTGTCGTACAAAGCACGATGATTGTGCTCTCTTACTGATTTCCAGAATTCTGTGTGATATGACTATTGAAAACGGGGGTTAGTGTGAACCTTCCACAAACTCTTGCGAGCGAAGAAATCTCAGAACGTACCTCCATGTGCCCGCGAACAGGAGTTAGACTACGAGCTTCTTCTTGTTGCAAGCTCTCAGCCAAATTTCGATTGTTGTAGTCAATATCATCGTTTGCGGCCAGGTATGCGTCATCGGCATAGTAGTCGTCTTCCTTTTCTTTTTGGTCCTCGTTTCCTTGAGAATATCCATTGTGACTGATGTAGTCGTCATCATACCAGTTTCCAGACTTTTTGTTATAGGTCTCCGAAATTTCCTCGACATTGCAATTTTGGCAAGTGTAGAAAGGAGGACGGAAGGAAACACGGCTCGAGTACATGTACCCATTGATGTCATATCCCTTGGAAGCATGTCGCTTGCTGGAGTAGCCATCATCATATTCAGTGCTGCAGGTTTCATCAGTGTACAGGTGCAAGGCGAGGCTGGTGGAACTCAAAGTTCCCCGTTCCCGACATCCAATTTTGGCGTAGAGCTTATCATTGGAGTTAGTTGTCTGCTGCAGGGGCACGCACTGACAGGTGCATTGGATTTGAGCCGGAATGTGAGCTTACCACAAGAAACGAATCACTAACGTCAACACAACGGGCTTTCACGTACATTCAAATAGGCGACATCAGCAGGGAGAGAAAAATCCTCTCCGTACAACAGCGCTTGGTGATTGAAATAGGCTCGCATGTAGTGCGCAATAGACACAACAAAGACTCCAATCTCATTGAGGCGGCAATGGTAGCCGTTTTCGGTTTTATGGAAGGCATACTTGATCATTTGGCCATTGTTGCTAAAGCATATGGGTAAGTACAAATTCTCTGCGTCATGAACAACACAGCCATCACATGAGCAACTTACTACTCAACACAAGAAATAGGCATGACACTGACTTCATCAAATCCAATGTTTTCGCTCCAGTGGAAGAGGTCATCATCCCCGTAGTCCTGGTTGCTTGAATACCAATCATCTTGGTATTTTGAATACTTGTTTCCGTCGTCGTCATCGTCAGCGGCAGCATTGTTGTTATCATCTCCATTGGCATCATCACCGTAGGCATCATCCCCGTTGGAGTCGTCCCCGTTGCCATCATCGCCATTGGCATCATCATCCTGAGCAGCATTCTGAGCACCGTCATCACCATTGCCATCATCATCCTGAGCATCGCCATAGATAACATCATCGATTTCATAGTTGTAATCGTTGTAGTTGTTGTATCCCGAGTTGGGGTTGTCATCCAGGTTGTTCATAATATCATCATCATAAACCACAACGTCGTCACCGATGGCATCGTCACCGTTAGCATCATCACCCACGGCATCGTCATCGTTTGCGAAGGAACCGGAGACACACAGAGCCAACACTACAACAAGAAGTCGAAGAACTTCATTCATATTCTTCATTATGGCTCGCAACAATCCACACTACTACAGGCTATCAAAGAGACCTCTTTGGCACCAGCTACTGTAACGATACAAGTACGTTACAGAATTTGCCTTTTGTGGCACTGGGCGGCACACGGACCTTGGCTACGCTTTCAAATTCCAACCGAACGTCAAGAATGGAGCGGTTGGCGCGCACGAAACAGCCCTCCGGCTATATGTTTAACGAAAAAGGTCAATGACATAAAACATGGCCGGCGCCTACGGTAGATTTCGCACTGATTTGATACCACGACACGAAGTATCTGATTTCGTGGCTGGAGATTGCTCAATGCGACATGCCGAGACGTCGCGGTAGCTGCTGCTGCTCCCACCAAATAATGCAGACAGGTCCCACAAAAAACAAATCCCCTATGTATTTTACCTAACATAGTCCCCCGTAAGTTTGTAGTTTTGACTCAGCAGACTTGCTAGGATTGCGGATTATGTATTGTGAGCACCAGAAACTGGAAACGCTACTCATACCCGATCATCACTCATCACTCATCACTCATCACATCATGGTCTCAGTCCGCCATGTACACTTTCTTGATTCTTGACCCCCCTTTTTCTTCTTGGGTTTTCTCTTCTTGACCATCCCCCCCATATGGAACTTCTAGGAAACAATCTTGCTGAGGGTATCTTTTTCAGTCGTTTTTCATAACGGATATATAGATTTTTATGCAAGATACAGAACTAACTACCGGTACAACAAGCACAAAGGCGGTAATGATGGCAGGAAGCCATCAGGATGTAGAATGACGAAGTGAATCTGGCGAGTTTTACCTCCTCACTAAAATTCCAAAATATCCAAATCTTCTTCGTCCTCCATCATTTGTTGCTCTTTCAGAGCATACTTCTCGTTGTATTGGTGGTACTGATGATGAGTGTGACGGTGATGATGATGATGATGATGATGATTATCACCACTGCTGTGCATCACAACCGCCAATGTTCCCAAAGCCACCAGGACGTTTCCAAACCATCCTTGCGCCCCAGGCAGGTCTCCAACGCCAAATCCGAATGCCAAGAACTCGGACAGAACTGGTTGGAGCATTGCAATCGAAAAAATGGTCAATGTATCGAGATACTGCGTAGCTACCACATACCCAATCGTACCAAAACCGTTGCAAAACAACACTACTGTAGACGCGACTGGGAGTCAATCCATTTCCAACCGAAAGCAACCAAACAAGCCATGTTCTCTGTCTGCATCAAAGGTGACGACTTGGCCCAAGACGAAGACCTGAAAACCCCACATGATGAATATAGAGGTGAACATGATGAGGCCTGTGAAGATACCAAGAGGGATTTGTTGGCGTGACCATTTCGCACATAGCAAGTAGCCAACGCCACAAAAGGAGCAAATAATGGCCATGATATCACCGAACCACGCCAAAGGCATTGCTGTAGTTCCATCTTCTGAATCTCCACCTCGTTCTTCTTGCGTGCACAGTAGAGCACCTGACAAGGCAATGGTGGCACCGAGGAGTTCCATAGCACACATGGGCAATCCACCAACGAATTTACCAAACAATGCCACAAGGGCAAGAGCATTTCCGAGGATCACAGCTGTGCCCACAGCCGTGTATTTGACTGCAAAGCAAAAGGATAGGACCATACCATCATAGCAAATGACGGAGAGAGCGACCATGGTCCATTCCGATCTACCTAGCCGGGGAAAGCCGTCGACTTGGATTTCTCGAATCATGAGCGGGAGAACCACAAGCAAAGTTCCAAGCACTTGCCAGGTAACTTTCATTGGGGGCGTGGTGTCTGCTTCCAGTTCAAGAACAGGCCCGACAGCGGCATGAGCGAGAACTGAAGCGAACAAAAGAATGTAGGCCCCAAACGGAGGGTGTACTGGAGGGTGTCGTTCAAGCTCCTCGAAAGGAACCATCGGGACTATCTCTGGGATATCATTGGGGAGGAAGCTCAGATGGCGGGTCAGGCCAAACAATTCTTCTTCTTCGAGAATTGGTGCTTCATCAGGATATTCATGTTGCAAAGCTTGGTCTCCGGTGAAAAAGGGTACGGCAGCCACAAATTGATTTCCAAGGGAGAATGGCTCGTCATCGAATGGGGTCATGTTTTGCTCTTCAAGGCGATTGATATGATCAGAACAGGAAGATGAAATCGACGTTGTTTCCTCGGCTGTCCATTCACTGAATTGAGACTCTGAACCTCGCTTGCCAAGGAGAGGGGATCCTTCTCCCCAAACTGGGAAATACGAGTCTTTCTTCGACATTTGGCAACGACAATTCTTCTCGAAACGAAAAAATGGGAATATGGGAAAGGAGATGCGTCGTCACGAGGTCGAGAATGTGGTTATGGAATCAGAAGTACCCACCAAGGGTCGAACCTACTGATTCAGTAGTACAAAATACAACAGTGTTGGGAAATGTCGAAAAAGATGATATCACGCCTCCATTCTGTGTGGAGGTTGCGTGACATGTGTTTGGAGTAGTACGCACTGTATGAGAGACTTAAATGTTTGGAATGCGTTCTGGTTCGAGACGCTCTAGCAACACTCAACCTTTAACTAAACTGAAAGGTGTTTCGAAACTTCCGTATCCCGAGGATGCACTTAACAAATTTTGCCAGCATCTGCTGGCCATGATGTAGAAGAATCTTCATCAAGATAATAAGTGCTGGCTGTTGTGCGAAACTTCAAGTTGGTGTGATTTGGTATTCCCTCTAGGATACTAGTGTTAAGGGTCTGGTTTAGTCAGGGAATCTCTGCTACCGGTACTATCGGTACTCACTGGGCAGGTAGTTCAAGACAACATTGACCACGTTTGAAGCGTCAGATGATGCCATGGCGTCTTGTTGCCACAGAGGCGGACTGTAGGACAGACGAAGGAGGAGCAACTAGGCCGAAGGCCGACAGCAAAGCGCTTCTCGATAGGAGGTGGCAACAACTGCAGAAGAGGTTATTACGAGTAGCCGCCACACTACCCGGTATTGTAGTTGACGAATATGGATTGCCTGCGTGTGCTCTCGGTGGTATGACTGTACGATCGCCGCTGTTCCTCCCATAGGTATGCGAGGATTTTTGAAATCGCAAGGATGCTTCAGCCTTGCATAGTGTCAACAAATTAACTGCCTTCGAAGCAGCAGTCGGTGTCATCAAGAGCACCCCAATGAAGTCCCCAGCATTGCTGAAGACCGTTCACAATTGACAATACACCTAATGTTTCTGGAAACATGTAAGCAGCAATCACAGGAACTTTGCGATACCTTGGTAGAGGTTGGGCATTCGATGACTTGGAGGATGTTACCTGTGTTTCAGAGGAGACTCACC
>WXVQ01000021.1:116937-150138 GCA_013372465.1 Nitzschia sp. Nitz4 | reverse complement strand
TACCGTGAACAAAATGTAGCCCGTCCTATTGATCACTCTGTTGGTGGTACCGAGCCAGTAGTAGTTTTTTGACTGTATTTTTGTCTTCTTCGAGCTGAGGGCACCAGAGGCTGTGATGGAATCTAAATTCTTCCGTGGCTATGTTAGAATACGATGCTGGTGCTTGCTTCTTCAAAGCTATGAATACTGAGCTCATTCCTGCTAGCACAGTACTACTAGATGAAGAGAGTCCCCAAAACTATTCTTCCCATCCGTTTTGATTTGGGCATCAGCACGAGCAGCGTCATTCGGAAGGATACTAGTGCTGATCATTGCAACTGGTCTGGATCACTTCTACCAACCACGATGTGACCTTACTCCCGCTATCATCGGCATTAGGATGGGTGTACAGCAGCCTTTCCCATTTAGAGCAACGGGGATCCCCATTCTGAATGTTTTCCCTACATCTCACAGGAAGCGTGCGCACTTGTAGCAACACCTTCGACAGCCACAGATCCATTCCTTCAAGGTTTGATGGTCTAGCTCCAAGAAGTGATCTCCATTGCTCTAGTATCAAATCAGGAGAAAGACCACATTGTCTACCAGTGGCAGCGGGAGAAGAAGGCATCTTGTCACTAACATCTTGGAGTCTGTAGTGGTGGTTCATGGTGCTTGTCGTTTCTTTGGCTGGTCCTTCTTCTTCCGGAAACTTTTCGTGACTACTAACGAAAGGGAAACCAACATGATCAACCGACTTTGGAGCACCGGTCGAATTGAGTTTGGATGGTACTGCAATCAATGAAGGGGAATCCCCAGTTGACCTCCAGGGCTTTGTCGATGATTGAAGACGATGGGGGGGGCCATAACAAGCAAGATCATCCTTCGTGGTTTGAAGAACAAGCAGTTCATCCAACCTACGCTTCTTCGTACTCTCCCTCAGTACCTCTTGATCATCAGCATGGAGATGTCTCGATCTAAAGTTTTGTTTTGTGACAGGCTTCCGACAGTACAGGCAGTAGCGAAATTTAACTCCGGATGCCCTGCAACCAGCGTGGGAACAGTACAAGTGCTGCCCATGGATGATGTCCCTCGGAATCTCAAAGTATGCGGTCTATTAGCGCAATTGTATTTGGTGAGAGAAACGCCTATGCAATGGAATATTGGATAATACGAATTGTCTCCAACTGTTTGAGTCACAATCCACGTACCAACGAGTTATGATCCGGCGACATGCCACGGGCTTGGCACGGGATCTGCAGTAGATCGCCTGTGGGAAACCTCTCTGAACTCGAACTCGTAAATGGCTTTGAGTCTATCGTTGCAGGTCTTTGTGCCTGTGAGTGGGGTATTGTGAGGGAACCGGAGACCTGTTGAGGTTCCTGCTTTTTGTGGAGCTGGAATGTGAGAGGATTACTACTCCCACCGGAGGTGCTGGGACAAAAATCAGTACTTCGGTTGATAGAAGATGGAGCATACAAACCACCAACCTGGAAGAATGGAAACTGGGAAGAACCCAGAGACGACGCCAGCTGATGGCGAGCCACAGCAGACATCATAAGCGAGTCGGTGTGTCGGTGAAGTGCGAACGGATCTTGTTGCTGAAGGGCTGCACGAATGCGTTGTTGCTGTGCCAAGAACGCAAGATTTGATTGAAGTGTTGGAGAGTTTCCTTGGATTCCTGGGTAGATTTCCTTCAACTCTTTTTCCTTTCCTGGTTGAACCATCACTCCCTCCATGACTTGTAGGCAGCCGCGATATTGTGCTGCTGGAAGTGGCAAAGAAAGCCTACCTGTTGGTTGTGCAAATGCCCTCGAAATTCCAGCTCGTGGAGACCACGTTGGGGAGATCTGGTGGCAAACGGAAGCTTGTGCCCAAATTTTTCTTATTGTCCACGACTTTTTAGGCATATTCCCGTGCGTCGTTTTCTTCCCGAAGAGGTTCGATGTAGTAGGGAGCAGGAAACCATATGAAGTTCATTCCGCCTCCTGGTGGTACAAAGGTTCAATTTTAGTGCCAAATAATTGCCACATACTACTACCGGTAGTACATGTCATTGACAATATATAATGGACTGCTAGAACTATTAAGTGCGTGTGGAGGATTGGCATTTCCCCCCATTGTTGCTCATTGCTGCTCATTTTATTCTTTTCTCTCGACGAAACTATATGTGCATGGAGTGGAACTACTACCGGTACTACTGCTATACTCGCACCTCCTCAGGTACCGGTTGTGGTAGTGTCGAAAATGGTTAGTTAGGTAGGCCTGTCCCATTGCGACAGGAAGGTGTACATCAATGCGTACGAACAACGACTTATTAAACACTACCTCGTTGGAGCACTCGCGCAAACAAAATTCCATCGCTGCACTTTCTTGCTACCCGCACTACCGGAGGTACACGGTAGTACGAGTACGTTTGCATATTATTCCGGTGAGAAATCATTGAAGGGCCGTGGTTGATGGCGCAACTACGAGAGGCTTAAGGTGTAGTTGTTCTTCAGTTCACCGTCGCTGATCCTGCTTCCCATGAGAAAAACCACTCTACTTCAACGTCAAATTTCTCAATAAAGAATAATTAACCTATAAAGAGGAAGTGGAAATCGAATCGCCCACATTTTCCTTCGTCAACAGGGGAAAATAATCCTCGTCATTCAGGTACAACCTACAGGTCTTCGGACACTGCAATCGCTTGCCTGCGGCATCTGAAACACAATCATCAACGTTACAGTCGTCGACAATGTCTTCCACCTTCATCGATTGCCTGCCTTTGTCTTGTCGTAAACTATTCCCGTCCTTTGACCATAATCGACCTCTCTGGGCCCGGAACCATTCTGTGTCTCCTTTGGTCGGCCAAAGGGAAGTTGAATCCGATGCAATCAAGTCGACGTTGTTGTCATTGATATCCGCCAAGTAAACTGCGAATGACAATCGTACATCTCTCTTTTCGCGGTAGTTGCATTCTGCGGTACCATGAGGACTCTCACCTCCCAAAATCAGACCCATGTTCGGATCCAGATTAACGCTTCCGCTTCCTCCATGATAGTAATCGGTTACAACCAGCGCTGATTTCTCATCTTCTGGGATATACACCGGAACTATAACATTGTAGAATGATCCTTTGGATCCTTCAATATCAACATGGATGTTGTCCATGAACTCATACTCTGAAAGGAAAATTGCACCAACTCCTTGAATCATAAGCCCCTGCAAATCGAAGGCATTTCCAATTTGTTCCAGAACTTTGTCAAACCCACCACGTCGCAGGACAGAAAGCAAACTCTCAAAACACTCTTCATCTGCAGGGTCGAGCCACACCATGTCCGTGTTCCATGTTCCTTGGATCATAGCCCCCCAAGTTTGGTTGTCCTTCAGTTTGAAAATCTTGTGCTCCTCTGGAACCAGTGGCTCATCATCATAGATGATGTTTCTCGCTGTTTCCAACATCCCACTATTTTCCACGTACGTTTTGAATTCTTGATGAAGCTCATGGGGAAATCCAATTACAAATGATTCACCTTCGTCGCCATCCACCGGTTGGAGGGAATGTCGCCATCGAACAGGTGCCATTTCACCTGGCTCAAGCTTCTTTGGAATGAGAAAGTATGGCTCCTCCTCCTGTGGTCGGAACTCGTCTAGGTGCCACTCTCGCCCATTTTCATCTTGGAATCGAATTGGGACAAGAGGTTGGGGATGGATTCTGTTCGGCCTCTCATCTAGGCTGCGACGGATGCTTGCGAACTCATCCACACCTTCGGGGCCATACTTCTTCCGCACGTCATCGACTTCGAGGCCGAATGGTGTAGTTGACGGGAAGGGCTTGTTGCATGGCTCATGCCAATCTTTATCTTCCGACTCCATTTCCCTGTTGCAATCGACGATATGGGTTTCCATGTTCGGTGGCATATTTGTCCAAAGTGACGTCCCGAAAGGAGAGTCAGGGTATGGCCAGTACTCAGTACTAAACATTTCACGGACTCCGCCAAGGATCTCTTGCACACCATGGAGGTACTTGCCGCCAAGGAATACGAGGGCGTCGTACTTTTCAGGCTTCAGAATATGTTTCTTAACATTTCCATTTGAATCTTCGTTTGAGAGAATGTAGTATTCACCACCTTCGTATTCATCAGAAAAGGCGAAATTCATTGTGTAGACAGTACCTTCTCCGTCAGTGTGATCAGCCAATGTAGGGAAGTCCCTGTATGTGAGATGTTCGCAAGCCCGAATACCGACATTGGCTGGTGAATGGATGGCCTCAGCTCTGGGAATTTGTCCAGAAGCCTGCATGTGACGGTCGTATTCCACATATGCTTCCCACCCTGCAGCTTCATAGGCAGTTTCAAGGGTTTGTTGCATTTGTTCGACTACTTCGGGCAGGAAAATTGGCACCAGGGCACCGATATGTGTCGGGCAGTTTCCACCAAGACCAGGGTCTTCATCCAAATTACGCTCCTGGTACATGGGACGAGACTCGTAGAGATGTGGTAGAATCTCGCGGGCACAGGAGGCCAAATTCTGGATTGCTTTTACATGAATGGGCAAGATGGCATTCTTGACTTGTACGAGAAATACTTGGGTAGGGTCAAAATCCTCAGCAAGTACAAGACCAGCACGGCGAATGCGTTGAGCTGTCTGAGTAGCAATGTCCATCTTTTCCTCAGAAGTGAAAGAATCATCCAAACAATTTTTCACGTCTGCAAAATAGTTGACACCTTCGTGCATCAAAGTTTCAGATTCCAAGCTGTGGCGCCAAAAGCGATCGCGTGGACCCACATTTCCATCATGAACCGGCCACTGAGCAGTCACTGGTGAAAGCAATGCCGCTATCGCTGCCAGCGAAAAAGCATCTTTCGAGAACATCATTCTTTCTCGTTGATCTTTTTTGTGAGAGGTGGAGTCGAGGAAATTTTGTCGCAGTCGGCTCGATGGATGCGTTGTTCGGATTCTCGCTATCGGATAGAGGCGTTGTGTTCGGGTCGAAATTTTCAAGCTTCTGATTTGAGTCAAATTTGTCCACGATGATGATGTAGTGTTAAACCAATGCAACTTGGTACTAGTCTCAACCGTCATATACCCGTTCGGTATGGAAATACCGGATACTGAGAGCACATCCTTCCAATTTTCTGGCCACAACAAATCCCGTAAACAACGCATTGGATTTTGCACTACTGGTACTACGAGCACCGACATGTCAACAAGGTAACGAGTTACAGTAAGAACGTACGGCATTGTGATGCTCGATATCGAATCACACTTCTTTACTTACCAGGCAACCAGTAATCACAAGAACACTCTAGGAGAGACATCGCCATTGCTAAAGTCGAACTGTATAGTACAGTAGTAGTAAGTTTTCCTAGTGAGTATTATTTTAGGATGGTGAAGGATCTTCAACTGCCAAAAAGTTCATTCCTGGAAACTTGTGCTACACAACTCCAATAGAACCAAAACTACATTTTTTGTTTCCTCTACTTTCCATACCTACGTATTCTTCCACCACTGTATTTTCGGATAATTTCCAAAAAGTCTTCTTTGACGAGTGCGGGCCATGGCTTGTTGATAAAAAACATCTCGCTATAGGCCAGCTGCCACAACAAAAAATTGCTGAGGCGCATTTCCCCAGAAGTTCGCAATAGAACGTCGGGGTCCCCACAATGGCTAGTCAGGAGATGCTTCGAAAACTCCTCCTCGTCAACCTCGTGTACATCTAGTCGTCCTGTCGTCACCTGCCGCACAATCGATTGTGCAGCATTGACTATTTCCCCGCGCCCCCCGTAACTCAAGCAAATGTTCATTGCAAGACCTGTGCAATGCACAGTCTCTTGTTCCAGATGCCGCAAGCGCCCCATCACCGATGTTGGTACCTGTGCTCACGGATTAGACACGCTGGGCAACATTCCATAAGCCTTCTCTCATAGTTCATTGTTCCTTACCTTTGTGGGGTCTGTTAGAAGAATCCGTATTCTAATATTCCTCTGGAGTGCTTCAACTCTGAGTTCATCACAATACTTGGAGATAATTGTCATCAAAGACGCCACTTCACTGGGCTCCCGATTCCAGTTTTCCGTCGAAAAAGCGTACACTGACAGAACTGATACACCTTCTGCAACGCACCACTTGGCAAACTCGACGAGTTTGGAACTGCCATCCCAGTGTCCTTTTGTGGCACTGCCATACTTGGCTTTTCCATACCTTCTGTTTCCGTCCATAATCACAGCTACATGTTGTGGAACCTTGGAGGGATCAACTCCACTTTCTCGTTGGTCACCTGCGTCGCTTTTCAAGTATTCTCTGGTGGAATCTTCTTTTTGAGCTATCGTGGGATCATCCACAATGGAAGTAGAACTGTCGACTCGCCTTTCCTGCTGAATTGCCGTGTTCACTATCCAATTGGAGAAGATGGTACTTGAACTTACAAGATGAAACAGACCCCCCATCCATTGTGAATTGGAATGACCTTCTGGAAATCTTCTGTTCTGTCGTGTTCCTATCCAATATCCAACCAATAAACCTACGACAAGAGGCAGCAGGGCAAGTATGAACGGTTTGGCATGGTAAGAGTGGGCCATTTTGAGCAACATCATTTTGCTCCATCGCAACACCATCCACCACAAAGGTTTGTCGTCGGGACAGGCTATGCAATACCGATCCTCTGCCAACCATCCAGAGCATTGATGACTGGAGTTGTCGTCGAAAGGACTGAAGAGTTCAACAAAACCGGCGTTTGCATCTTGGTTCACGGTCAGGATGTTACTGTCCAGACTGGTCGATTCTATTTGCCGCAGGCCCAGGTACGATCGGGAAGCAAGGATCACCTTTTGCTGCCATGGGCTGTCGTCTGAAGCAAAGTAGTCGTTTCCTGTTACACCGGAAGCCATTGCCAGCAGTTTGCAAGTAGTTTTCAAATGATGCTCAACAATGTGCACCGGAGAGAAATGACGAATGGCCATTGGCCGTCTTGCTTTCACCGAGAGGACGACATCGAATATCGAGTCATAGGTACTGTGTCGTCGTAATACATCTGATACCAAGAACAGTGGTCTGAACACGACGGGCACATCAACTTCAAGTACGAGTATGGGAAAAAACCCATCGATCGTGGACACAGAAAAGCCAAGGAACAAAAGAAAAAACCTTCGACACCACCGGAGCAGTGGGTCACCCTGAGAGTATGTCTTTGCCTGTAATCATGAACCGAACGGACACTGGTCCTCCTCGTGAAATCATGACAGCGTTTGCCAAGCCAAGGCATCGGAAACGAGTTCGAGTGGAAAGTCTCATCCAGGTGGTAGCTAGTGAGATTGAGATCAATGACACCGAACGCGCCATGACCTGGTGGGGACAAGATGAGTTTGAAAGGTCCAAACAGAAAACTAGGAGGTTTTGTAAGGGGCTTCGCCAAGAAAGGCGTTTCAGCAATTGTTTGACGGATGCATATCAACAAGCCTGCAGTAGTGATGGTACGGCTTCGGACCAGAGTTTCATAGAAAATCGACGGGTAAGAAGAAGGTCATCACGGAGATTGGGCTGTTGTACTTGTTGACTCACAGATGTCTCGGTACAGGACTTTGTCGACTTGTTTGACGATGACCATGGTGCTCGAGGGTTAGAGCGACACTCTTCCTACCTCCACGGCCTTCGTCGGCGAAAGCACATTCACGACATTAGGCATGCAGTTTTTCTAGAACAAGCCCGACAAACGCTGACGAAGCAAAATGATATGGAGTCCTTGGCTAGGGTTGCTCAAAACGCATCACAGAGGGCAAGGGCTTTTGCTCTGCTACTAGGGGAAGCAGATCAATGGGCAGCGAGGAGTTATCACCTGGGACCCAATGCATCCCTACGACAGTCAAATGAGTGTGCCCCTCCCCTACTCAATGTTGATTGAAAATAGTTGGTTTCAAGACGATGAATATGTATAGAGAAAGCTTTAACGTGTACTACTCATATCGGTATTCAATACATCTCCAAACTACGGATGACTGCCTTCTCGCTTGGTAACGTTTTTAACGTTGTAGGATCCACGACAAATGACAAACCCTACCCCAGCTAGTTGTTTCAAGAATAAGAATGATGTCTGCCCACTGTTGCAATCATGTGAAGGAGTTTAGTGTTTGTCCCTGTCTCGATGGTTGGGGACATCATGGAACGCGATGATTTGGATCGAGACTAGTAGACATCAGTCGTGAGTAGTGAGTCACCTCTGGGCAATCAAGCGAGTCCGCGATGTCATGTTGACGGCGACAGTTGCCATAACACGCTGCAATCGACCATGTCCAAACGTCACAGAAACACGAGGCACCCAGAAATAGTGGCTTTAGCACTGCCACCCTTCATGAAACTAACATGTCTGTTAGTGGTTGTAGCTTTGGTCCCCATTTGGATGTTTTCAAGACTGGGAGGGTCTCACAATGACTTGGCCCTCCATGTTTCTCAACGATTGGGGGCATCCAAGAATCGAATAGCCATTATCATTCCGTTTGTCGGGGAAGGCCCAGAAGCTATCCCCCCGTACTTGGAGTTGTTTTGTACAGCCGCTTATGGATCAAGAGGTTTGGTCGATTTTTTGCTCTTTCATAATGGTGTTTTGGATGGTTATACGGGAGATGCATGTCCTCCCAACGTTCAATTTATTTCACTGGGGTCTACAGAAGAGTTCTCTGCTCAATTGACGCGGGTGGTCAGTCACAAGGCTAATGAGGAAATCGCCGTGGGATCCAGGGACACACTAGCCAAGATACTCTCCAAGCATGTTGTCAAGTATCCATACGTCCTTGTTGAGTTCAAACCGGCTCTCGGCCATATCTTTTCCGAGTATCTATCACAATATTCACATTGGGGGTACTCTGATTTGGATATTCTTTTTGGAGATCTCGAGAGATGGATTACCCCGGATGAGTTGAAAGACTTTGATATTGTAACCTACGGCTTTGGAGATCAAGACCGCATTTACCTACGTGGGCAGTTCACTTTCCATCGCAACAACGACAAGATCAATCAGCTCTGGAGGAAATGCGATTATCTATCGGACATGGACAAGAGATTTGCCAGTGTGCTTTCCGGAGATAGTCACCTCCATTTTGAGTCTGCTGAAGGTTGCTACTCAGCAGCGGTGCTGGAAAACAACGACATTAGTGTCAAATACACAGTGAAGGCTTTCACAGACATCAATGAGGAAGACACGGTTTATTCACATGGTTTGTATGTCAGCACAGGCAGCAAGAAGAGTAAAACTGTCCTATACAAGGCAGGAAGCAAATCTAACGGAAAGTCATTGGACAGACTTGCAGACACCTGGTTTGAAGGCAAAAACTCATTGTACGCAGACCCCAATAAACCATTGCTGTATGAAGTTGGAGAAAGGGAACGTATTCCTTCCATCGAAAAAAACGATGCCAAGTGTATGTTTTGGGCCCAACAAAAGTATCAATCCCGATTATGTTTGTCTGACGTTTCATCGACAGACACTGTGTATTGGATTAATGGGCAACTCTACAAACAACCTTATCAGTTAGCCTCCCTTCCAGGCAAGATTGAAACGGCACCATTCTTTCACTTCCAAGAATATAAGCGATACTATCGACCATCTCAATTGGCAGGATTTCACAGGAATGGTGTGACGAGGTCTTTTGTACTCAGCAAAGAAGGTGTGTTGCCGTTGTACCCTCGTGGCTACAAACCCGATAGGTCTTTTGTCCCTTCCCCATTGGGAGTTTATCTCCGTCGATGGCATGGTGTCAAGGGAAACAGCAGGGATCAACTTCCCAATCGAAGCTATTGTCTTGTGTCGGGACCTCGCAAGTTCCCGACGACCCCTCCTGCACCCCAATGCCAGTTGCGGACTTCTTGGCAAGACCAGGACAGAGTGGAACTGATATCAGGCGCCCCCCTTTGGAAGCACGTGGATGTGAACAAGGAGGTGACTTTGGTGTTAACGCTACAGATTCTTGCGTCCCAAGCCTCCGATTCAGAAGCAATGACTAAACTGCTCGAGTTGGTGGGTATGTACCTAAATCGTTGGCAGGGACAACCATGTGTGCTTGTTATCAATGTTTCTGGGGCATCATCGAAGATTGTAAATCTGCTCCGAATGAAATTAGGTCCCGACTCGGACTTATCCTACTATGGAATGGATACATGTCTTGTGTCAGTAATACAGACCAAGGAGGATGAATATGTCAGTCGCAAAGCACTTCTGAATATGGCCATCGATTCCGTTCCAACCCGATGGTTTGTTAGTGGCTTTGAACTGGAGCGTGGTGTGGTAGTCTCCCATGACACGGCGTTTTTCGCCCACCGCACAGCGAGAATGCAGGAAGAACTTCCTGGTTCAGTGTTTGTAATACCACAATTTGGACAAAGCAATGAGGATGGAGAGTTTACGATTCCATCGCTACTGAAGTCCAGAATTGAAGAAAAACTCCAGGCGCTATTACACTTTGATGATGGCTGTGCTAGCAGCGAGGATATGAGTGCAACTTCGGATGGAAGCTCTATATTTCATGACATGAACGACGTATGGTGGAAGCTCTCGGAAGGCTATGTGACAGGAGTTGCATTCGAGGATGTTGACGACTCAGTCCATAAGCAAAGAGCAAAACAACTCGATGACATTCAGCTTTCAATAATGTCTCTTCTCACCGACGAGAAACACTATTCTTTGTTTGCGATGGACATTTCACCTATCTTGTTGACGGATAACTTGGGGCCAAGTGAACGGAGCGGCATGACAACGTCTGAGATTGCTCGTGAGGTAGAGGAATTTGGAGGGAAGCAATGCTACAACGTACTACGACTGGTTCAACTTGCCACCTATGGCTACAGTGTCAACATGCTACCAGGTGCATTTGCACTATCTACTCCCGCAACGCGGGGGATGGCGTTTGCGGGACTCTCGGATGAATCTGCACCCTTGGGAGCATCTCGATGTGATGCGTGCTTCATGTTCAATGAGAAACATGAAGATATTCTGGAGGACATAGCCAAAGACGAACGGAAAAGACCTGCCAAAGCCGCTCTCCTGTGGGAGCCAAGAACAAGTCAGGATACAAGATTGCTACATGCTTGAGAATATTAGATAGGTTTTGCTAGAGAGGATCAAAACGGTATTATATGGCGTAAGTACGATCCATACCTATTTTAGGCCCATCCGGCGTCCGTCAGGTGTGAGGATGTATGATGTTGGGACATGTGCATTCATTGCAAAGGAATCAATGCTGGAATAGTATTTCCATGCTACCGGTAGTGGGTACGATCACCTATCGCCTTCAGATACATGATTCCTCTTCCGAAGTAGCAATACGAAATGCCAAGAAGCGCAAGCGGCAAGAGCCCCGTCCAAGGGACTCGTTCACAACCACAGAGTCAGTGGCCGATTTCTTCCTTCTCTCGGACCAACAAGCTGGATCTCAATTTTCAGAATATTTGCTGTTGATCCCACTGTGTTTGTCAAAGGTCGTTGCTGAGGCTGCAGAGAAGAAGCTTCCCGTGGTTGTATCCAATTACTCGCTCATGGTGTGTCGTTCAGAGAATGCAACGGTTCCGGTGCTAGAGCTACGTACAAACGGGCTCAAACTACAACATCAATTCGTCCCATCGCTGCCTGATTTGGACTCGTGTTTGTCGCTCTCTCAACTTGCAAAGAAAGAAATTTTTGAAGAGAAGTATATGGATCCGACTCTACGAATCTACCACAATGTCGTGGCCACCATCGATGCTGTTTCTCCTGTCATTGCTTTAGACCCCTCCAATCCATTTGCGTTGGTCGAGCTATACGACAAACGTCGACAGGACTTTTGCTGCACTCTTGTTCTCAGAGGATTCCAAGGTCTCATATGGCATGACGCTCTGCACCCTGGGGACACGTGGTACTTTACAAACCTGTCTCGACAGCGCTGGCAAGTTCCCAAAGTGTTGCACAACAAACAAGCCTTTCGGCACCTGGATGGTAGAATCCCTTCCTTTGTATTGACATTTTCAACGAACACGAAGATAGTGCATGCTTCTCGTTCCAGTAGACAAGGAAACCTTTGTACGGATATCCCACCACTACCGTCGACAATTCGACCGTTGGTTTCGATTCAAGGGCGAATAGTCGGCTTCGAAGAAGCTAGCGTGGTGTATAACAACGCATCGCACCATATATCGTGGATTGACATCGTCTCAGAAGCAAATGATACAAGTGACGCTATGGCGCGGTGTTGTCGTGTGTTTGTACAACATTTTCCTATGTCACGCAGTCTACGTCGCAGTCTGCAACCAGGTGCAGTGGTAAGAGCGGTGAACATTCACCTCTTAAATCAGCAGCTTGATAACTCAGTCAATGGGTTTGGTGCATGCTTGAGAACTACAATTTCGATGATCCAAGGACCAGCAGAATCGTGCTTGAAGAACACAAGTCATCACCCAAATGAAAGTGATGTCGCCAACTCCCATTTTGTACCCCTTTTCTTCGGGAAAGTGAGTTTGTCTTATCAAGATGTCCTTGCTGTAAACAACGCAACAAAATGGCTTGAGAGAAGTTTCCTGCGCCGAGAATCCTATTCTGCATCGGTTCCGGACATCAAGGATGTTCTTCAAATGGCTGCATGTGGCGGGACATTTCCCAGAAAACTGAAGACCAGGAACCCTTATGCTGAGTTTTTTGACCATGGACACTCAGAGTCACAGCAAAAAGGGTATCAACCGGAAGTAGTGGGTGGGTGCACAATGACACAAAATGAGATCGGAAATGCCGTGGCGCCCACATTCATTGGACTGAAAGATTTGCTTGCGGCTTGCGAGGACATCCTAGTGGCTCGCTTCACTAGCTTACTGAGTATAGCGAGCATCAAAAGCAGTTGGGTGGGTTCACTGCATCTTAGTCCAATTGAACTTTTCTCGGGGATAGAAGCTATTATTTACACGGGTGGTCATGTAAAGCACGTTGATTCCTTTGCCTGTCCGACGTCTATTGCTGATTGCGACTGCGTTGTACCACTGAGATGTAATTCCATGAAGCCGGTGCCCCAAGAAAGCTTCATAATTTCGGAAATGAAGTCGGTTCTCGTCTCGGTTTTTTGCTTGGATGCTCCCGTCGGCAACGATACTTCAAACCTACAACAACCGCGAGTTACTGTCATGCCGTTGCCAGCATCAGACATATCATGTGGTCACTCGAACACGGGCTTGACAATGTTATGTATTGATAGGCACGTCCTTATTGCTTCGGTGCAAGTTCGTTGTGACGCACCCAAGGTGATCTCTAGCGGCACTGGGTCAGGACATTGCATACCCAGAGAGATTCCACCGGCGGACACGGATAAGCCTATACATGAATACTTGGAAGTATCAGAAGAGAACGTTATTCCTGGTAACCACTGCAGAGGTATCCTAACACGGCATCGCTTTCGTATTGCGAAAGCTAACACAGCCGGATTGTGCAAATCACTCATTTTGACAGTCGCAAGTTTGGAAAGTCCTGATTCCAACTCTGGCGAGGTATTCCCAGTTTTGATCCCCTCAGTCAAGATAAATGTGACAGTCCCAATTTCAACTGCAATGGTGGTTACATTGAAGCAGTGCCTCGATGCTTGCATGGTTGCTGTACCTAGTATTCCGGAGGAACAGTATGTGCTTGGGGCAAATTGGTGGAAGGTTGCCGAAGCTCCTGCGACATCACCTCTAGTTTGTGGTGGATGGGACGAACATGTGCTAGGTGCTTCAGGCCACCATGTCGCTGTGGTTGTGCGACTCCCTACCAAGTCTTTTGAACTGGCTAGGAGGGGCTTCATTCGAGTAAACTGTGATTTGGGATATCTCGAAACTTCTTTTCAGAATGCAAAGGATGTTGACCGAGCTAGGGATTGTACAAGTAGTGCATATCCCTTCAGTTTCGTTGGAAGTCGGCAATTTTATGACGGTATGCTCGATCGGAGGCCGTCTCGTATGGGTCGAACGATGCGGTCGCATACGTTAGGTCCTATGGTGAATTTCCACAGTCCCTTCACTCCGATAGTGACTATATCAGATCTATTCTTCAAGGCTTGTGAAACGATCAAGAACGGAAAACCTTTGACGTCTCCCTCTGTTGTATGGAGAGTCTCAGGTGCAGATCTGTTGGGGATCAACTTCTGTCAGGCACGGTGTATGTGTGGAGTCTGCTTCGAACCATTGCAACGGTCGACAGGAGATCGAAGACGGAGCAAGAACAATAGGTTCTCTCATCCCAAAGCAACTACAGGCAGGGATACCTCCAATTGCATGCTGACTTGCCCAAATCAATGCCCATCCCAGGTTTACGAGGTTGTTTGGGAATGCACGGGGACACTTGATGATGGAACGGGTCAGGCCAAACTTCATGCTGAACGCGAGGCTGCACTGTCGTTGCTTCAAATCTCCCACGAGACAATCGAACAGGTTGAGTGGGGAATATGGTATTTGGAAGATGGGACGATTCTATTCAATCAAACTATTCCACCACCCCGAGAGCTCAAAAGTCGTCTTGACTGGGCCATTCTACAAGGGTATAGGGAGAATGTGGACCCCATGACTTTGCTGGATGGACGCACAAAAGCCGAGTATGCTCTTCATGAACATTGCAGAACAGTAGGTCAGCGTCCCCGAGACCTTGACTATCTGGTCCGATGTAAGCCCATGGCAGATCATGTAGTTCACCTGACCCACACAATGTTGGAAACCCGTGTCCAGTCATACCGCGGTGGCAAAACTGAAAAACGCGACATTCCTACCTACGGACTACCCATCATGAGATTGCAACTTGTTGATTGCTGCATTCGAAAATAAACAGAAACTCCTAGAATTTTTTTGTGTCATCCACGATTTTCTAGACTATGGTTGTCGTTCAATCTTCGTGCAACTCTTTTGGAGCCACAGTAGAGCGGGGCTGTTTGGTTCCAAGAGAGGACCCACCTTCGACAAGACTTCCTGGTGATATGAATCGAGCCAGTCCAACTCTGAATCGCTCATCAAGTCAACATTGATGAGGTTTTTCTGGATTGGGATCATGGTCAGTTTCGAGAACTTCAAGTATTTTTTGTCAGATGAGACCCCGTCATCGGAGTTCCCCCCTGCAACATCATGTTCTTCGCGAACGTACTTCATTTCTAGAAGATTCTCGATTCGAATACCGAAGTTGCCATCTTCGTAATAACCCGGCTCATTGCTCACAACCATTCCACTCTTAAGTCCTTCCAAATTTGTGAATCTAGGACTGATGCCAAATGGCCCCTCATGGACGTTCAGGGCGGCCCCAACACCGTGTCCAGTCCCATGGCCATAATCTAGTTCCGCCTCCCAAAGGGACTTCCGAGCAAACGCATCGAGCACAAACCCTGGGATTCCTTCAGGGAAAACCATGGTGTCTACGCCAATGTTCCCTTTCAGGACGCGGGTGTATGTGTCTCTGAATTTGTCAGTAGGGGTGCCAAAATGCCATGTTCGAGTTACGTCAGTAGTCCCATATGTATATTGACCTCCGGAATCAATGAGAATGGGCTGGGTCCTATCCAGTGTTTTCATCAATTCATCATTTTTGGCACGGTAGTGTACAATGGCAGCATTCGATCCGACACCAGCAATGGTGGGGAAGGAGCATTCCACGAAACCTGGTTGTTCTGCACGGCACGATGTCAAAACCTCGTCAACTTCAACCTCGCTGACACCTCGGCCCTCCACAACTACCTCATGTTCCAGCCAAGCCATAAACTTTGCCATTGCTGCACCGTCAACAAGATGGGCTTGTCTCATTCCAGCCAACTCGGCTTTATTCTTGCAAGCCTTCATGGCAGTGACAGCATTTTGACTGTCCACTAGCATTCGCTTTGGGATAGCGCTACTAAGGGCAAAGTTGGATCGTGAGGCATCTAGCCATACCTTTTTCTCTGGAGTAGCATTTCCATCACAATAGGTCTTGATATCTGGGACCACTTGATCATACGGACGCAAAACAATCCCCTTCAGGTGTTCCTGGACAGTTGACGATTGTACCTTTTCTGGATCGCAATAGAGAGTGACAGCATCGTGACTGACCGTAGCATAGGCAATTCCAACAGGACAAGTGTCCACATCCCCAGTGGCACGGACATTAAAAAGATAGGCAACATCATCCAGGGTAGCAAAGACTGCCAGTGTAGCTTTCTTCTCTTGCATTTGTTTTCGGATTTTCTCTACCTTCTCTTGGATAGAAGCCCCTGCATACTCGAGTGGATGGACACGAAACGGGCTTTTTGGAATATCGGGGCGGGCTTCCCCCCAAATGGAATCAATTAGATTTGGGTGGGTTGTATCCAAAGTGGCAATTGTAACAGGTTTCTCGTCCTCTTGGTCATTGTTCGTACCGGACGACGGTATGTTCAAGTCATTGGTGGCAGCTTCATCCATTGCTTCTTTGAACTCTTTTGCAAAGCGGGCGGGGTGCACATATGGGTCAATGCCCACTTTCAATGGCTTTGATGTTTCCTGATATTGTTTGACGGCCTCCTGGGAAAGATACTTCAAGATGGTTGGAACCTTGGGTTGCAGTTGTTTCATCAATACCCAAGAATCAGGATCTAGCTGACGACCCGCTTCGTTCCAGTACCTCGAATCAGTCCACAGCAAAGCTTTGTCGGGGAAAACTACAGCCGTTCCAGCACTGCCTTGAAAGCCCGAAAGGAAGGCCCTTCGCATGTAAGCGGCAGGAACATACTCTGTCAATGTAGACAACAAAAGTAAAGTGAGGAACGCCAAAGCACGACTATGCACTACCGGTAGTTTGATGAACGATTCGTTCAATTGTCTTACCACTCAAATGAGGGTCGTCGCTGGGAACTAAATAGACATCCAAGTTGAGTTCCTTCATTCGGGCTCTTAGCGCCTCCAAGGTGTCCTTGGAAGACTTGGACGATTGACTCGTTGGATTCGAGGAAGAATCATCACCGGCATTGGTAGCCATAGTCCTTGTAATGCGATCGGTAAGAAAGGGACCAACAGGGAATCTGTGTTGTGTGCTGGATCGTGGCAAGGAGGTTCCAGAGACTCCAGAGAGCAAGGCAAATCCTCGGTGGAAACTTCCTGAAATGGGACAAGAAAATACAAAAGAGTGCGATGTGGCCAAGGAAGCAAATAAGGCGCTGACTGCCACTTGACGAAGGTTGGACCTGGATATCTTCGTCGCCACTCGGTGAGACATCAACAGCATCCTTTCGCGAACTGTGGCAACACTTCCCAGTATCCTGTCGAAGCTTCTTGCCTTGGAATGATTGAGTCGGCTCAGTCAACATCTTATCTCGAGTTTCCTGGTTGTGCTGTACGAGGTCCTACCCGTATTGTGGGNACTGCGGCACATTGAGTGCACCGTCGCCATTCTAGAGTCTCTAGCAAAACTGGTTCACCTTCATTTAACCTCTCCTATACTACAACATGGATAACATCTCCCATTATTCTTCGTCCATACTTTCTTCGTCGTTACGACCTCGCTTTGGACTGGGCTCTGTCACCGCATCAATAAACTCAGCTTCCTCCATTTCTTCCACCCGCGATCGCTTTCTCTTTGAAGTTGAATCATCGATATGTCTATCCTTGGCAATCACCGGAGTTGTCGACCTGTTAGTCGACAGATTCTCTCGAAGTTGCATCATTTGGGCATTTGGTGTCACTAAATGATGATTGACCAAAACTGAGCCATTTGTTACCATTGTCGAGTTTGCAGTAGTTTCTTGGTCGTCGACAAAGGAAACTTTGGGAGGCGAGAGCATTGGTTCAGGAGACATTCGTTGAATAACAGTTGGGGATGCCGCTGTTTGTGCCTGGCTTTGCTCGTGTTGCACAGTCATGGTATGAACTGGGTCCACAAGAACTACTGGGGCCCGCTGTTGACCAGGAGAAACTCCGTAGGGCGAAGGCGGGCGAGTGGGTGGCCTACTTTCACTCTCACTGCTGCCCTTGGGTGACCGCCCACAACAACATGAAACACACGAGGCTAGCGTCCCAAAAACAAAGGTGGCCACCTCCGTCATGAGCAACAGATCACGCACAGACCTTATGAACGCAGTTTCGTCTTCTTCTGTAAGCCATCCATCGTTCCCCATAGCGACCAAACATTCCATTAACCCAGCCAAAAGGATCCACCCCATCATGTACGGTTTGAGCCACCGTAGGCATGGAGGTATGCAGAGAAACCAAATCAGAACAAAACCACTCAACGCTCTTACAAACCAATCGAGAACACGGTAGCCATGCTGTAAGTAGGTGTATAGTTGGTCCAAACTTAGAGACCAAGGCATGATTGACTGCTGCGTCAATACCACAGTTTCGGACAGTCGTTTTAGTTCTTCTCGCTGCTGTATGATCTCTTGACGTTGGAATTCCATCTCAGCAAGCTGTGCCGTACGCGCTGCCTGGGCTTCTTCCAGCCATTCTGCTCCTTGTGCTCGGATTTGACTCTTGATCATGGAACTCTCTTGTACCCATCGGATACGTTCCTCAAACACTTCCCTTTTGAAACTCTCGTGCAAACGGGAAGTCTCTTCCTCCCTATACTTCCATGACTCCCATAGTTGACTTTGTTGTTCTACCATGTATTGTAGCTGTTGTTGTGCTTGCGCAGAAGTGCGAGCGAGTTGCATACTCGTTTCATAGTAGTTGGTCATGACAACTTCCCTTAGCAATCGAGTACAGAGCTGGTTGATATAGGTGAGAAAATGGGTATACGAAGTCTCTCCAGTAGGTGTCAATTGCGTGAGACAATCGTAGAAATTGGCTTGATAGGAATGAAGAGAACAGTCAGGGCTAGACTCTTGGAAAATGGAGCGGCCCAACTCCTGGACGTGACATCGAGCCAATTCGAGGGCAAGCATTTTCTGTTGGTGTGAGGACATCCAACTGCATGTGTCAGAGTTGGACATTGTATCCAAGTTGAGGGCTCTGACAGCATCCAGCCAACATTCCGGCGATGACGACAGTGAAGCGAGACTCTTGTCCCCAATATCATCGTCCATTGTCTGAGGCAACATGGCCTTCACTGAAGACCACAGCAGTAACACTGTCGTTATCAGAAATTTCATGTACAAAAAGGATGGAGCAATCATTGTAGCGTAATAGCGCAATAGCGCAATAGCGTAAAGATATGACAATGATCGTGGACCTCTTTTATTCCATTCTCCACCTCCACGGTGATGTTGTCTTGTCGTGGGGGTAGGTTGGGAAAAGCATCGTCCGTTGGTTCCAGTTTCCCACGTTGGTCCATCCAAGAGAGGACCCGGAATTACACATACATTGTCGCATATGACAGAATAGATGCAAGGATTCAATGGACTCCAAGATTCATCGCGCCAGGTTTTGGCTTGTACCTCTTTTCCGTCGCGAACACTTCACTCCGACCACTTTAACCATTGCCAATACACGTTGCAGGGTGTTTCCCCACAACAAAGCACCAAAGATGATCACTATTGCCGCCACCTCGCTTCGTAGACCCATTTGCCGGTTGGGAGTCAAGTCTTTCTCGACTGTTCCAAAAGAACCCAAGATCACTTTTGCAAATGCTCCCAGCACCACCACTGCTTCCAAGGCCAAGACCGTCACTAAAGAGGTTAATGCCAAGCGTGGCTTCAAGGAAGAGCTGGTTCAAGACCTTGCCGAGACTCATGACATTAGTCAGGCCAAGGCCCAACGAATCATCTCTCACGTTCTTGATACCATTGTCAAAGTATGTAGATGTCGTTGTTGATTGCAATGCAACCCTGCTCCGATGGTTCCACTGTACTCATGATATCATCTGTTCTTGTTGTTTGTAGACCGTTTCAGATGGCAAACCTGCTCGATTAAGTGGCTTTGGAACCTTTGAACAATACACGTCCAAGGCCACCACCCGAAAGAACCCACAGACTGGAACACCCTTGGATATTCCTGCCACCAACCGCGTTCGATTCCGACCCCACGGTACTTTCAAGGATGTTGTCAAGGAATCCAAGCCCTAAATCCAAGCCTAAACAGCAACGTGGTTAACAGTAGCTATATATTCTAGTGGAAAGGTCCATTTCTTGCGTAGCTGTTTAGACTACATCTCAAACGCATTGCCCTGGTTTGGAGCAGAACCACCAACTGTGGTTGTAGCAAGTGTCACATGAATGATTGTGCTGTGCACCCACTTTCTGATAGTATCAGTCGCGAGTCGCGACACTCAATGCTTCTTCCGTGGTCTCGCTTGTATTCCATCCTGAGTCCAGCACAATCACCGGCTTCCCGGCAAGAATGACGGTCGCCTTGGCAGTGAAATCCATTCTGCTCCATGGCCAGCATGTAAAACCACCACGGAATAGTATCCGTGGAAAATCCTCGATGATATCAAAAGGCTGCAGTCCATTGTGTTGCGGAGATTATTGCAATCTCCTCAAGGGACTCGTGATGATGTGTTGGTTAGTAGTTCGAGCCTCCATGGCACCACTTCTTGGCCGCTGATGTTAGTCTTCCCGGGAGAATCAACAATTTTGATTTAGTCTGAAAGTGGAGAGTCGACTGAGGGAGAGCTTCAGCACAGCGAGAACCAAAGCTTCAAGGTATTTGATTGTGCCTAGGATGTACCAGGTATTGTGCCACCAAACTTGCCATCTCGAAGCGGAACCTGCCTTGTTGCTCTTGTGAGAGTATGGATATATTGCTCTATCTGTTCCCAGTCCAATGTATCTGCGAATTGTACTAGTTCAGGGGTGGACCCCCATTCTTCTTGTTCGATTTGGTTAGTAGCAGAGATGGCAAGGACTACCTACCTAGGGAGGTCCTATATATTGTATACATTTTGTAGGCGCACTCTGGACTCTGGACCCATTGGTACCCGGAGCTACATTTTGGACGCAAGCGCTTTGGACCTACCCATGGTTCTGCAGAGGCATAATTGTTATTGTCACAATGCCAGAGCGTACTATGTAATTTTGTCTCCATGGCTGTCAAGTATTTGTCCGCGAGGGCAGAACGTGAAATGATTTTGGTGGTGGTGGTGGTGGTGGAGTTTCGCCTCTTGTTGTTCTACGATTCTTTTACTTTTTACCCTCCCATCCAATACGAGTACGACCGAGCTACTTTTCCCAGAATCAACCTGTTGGTGGTACCTGTTGTTAGACACTCTCTCGCAATGATGAATTCATCTCGGCTTTTCTCTGGTTTTAGATGGTCACTTCTGTTATATTCGTTACTATTGTTGCAGCTGAAGTGGAAGGTAAGTGCAATGTAATCGTAATTTTGGCAGATGTTGGTGACTTTCTCATCCTGTTTTGGGCAACAGGTCGAGGCATCGTCGCTGAGGAGAGTTGAGGAAGATGCGTGGAGGTTGGAGGAACTAGACCGTAGTTTTGATAGTTTCAAAGTGATTCTCAACTACAAAGTGAGTGACTACATCGAAGACGATTGGTTCAGGGTCAGTGCCTATCGGGACGGGGACTGTTCCAAGAAAATTGACACTGACTCCAAATTCGATTTGAAAGTCAACATTTTCCCTGATGAGACTCCGATAGGCACTGGTTCAGGTACCCGAAACTTTGAAGTTAGAGTTGTGATGCATGAGGAATCCATTCAAGAGTCCTCAATGCTTGTGGATGGAAGCATTGTGTCTTGGTGTTTGCGCGTTTCTTTGGTAGACACCACTCTTAGTTTGGACCCTCAAACTAAATTGGACACCCAGATTGCAGTGAGGGTGGATTTTGTTGAAAGTACTGGAATCAAAGAGTTTTTGCAAGATCCGGCATTGGTTGGAGGGGTTGATGTCTATCAGTGCAACAACTTGACCAAGATAGAATCACCGGATGCTGTGTCTCAGGGCCAGGTGATTCGACTGTGCATGTATCGCAACGACGAAATGAAGGATCACGGTATATATTTTCGAGATGTAAATATTATGACTCTGTCGAGAGATGGGAGTGAACAAACAGCCCTAGTCAAAGGTGGCAGAGTCGGGGATGAACTGGTCACCAATGTTGAATGTGAACGTGGTGCATCCATCTGTGCAATAGAACTAGTCCTGCGGAATGCATTCTTTGAGTCTACTGGAACAGTATCGGGATCTGGTACGATGTTGATTCAGTATGGGAGTTCTGGTTCTGACTCCGCTTCTGATGAAAGAAGTAAAGATCGTCGTGAGCTCTATGTTTTAGGGGAGTATCTTGCAGAGAGAACGTTCGATTTCGAAGTGTTTGTCAGCCCGTCTTCTGAGGAGTTTACCGCGGAAGCTTTTCACTGCAATGCTTTTAATGAGGAAGTGGCAGAAGAGGCCTCTATCGTCGCCGACAACGGAGCTCGCATATGTGTGCGGCCTGATGAAGCTGCACGGGAGGCAGGTGTCTACATGCGACGTATTGATTCTTTTTCTTTTACTCGAGATGGAGAAAGGCAAAAGGCTGTTGAGGGTGGCGTGGCTGTCAGTGATGGAAGTACGCTACTGTCATGCACTGAAGGTGACACCATCTGTTTCGTGAAGACTGATTTGGATGCTGGCTTCTTCCACAGTGACGGGGCCATTCAAGGCACTGGTACAGCCACTTTGCAATTTGGTTGGGAAAACAGGCTGTCTTATAGCTCAGACCGAAGGGAAGTTCGTGCCCGGATTCGGACCAGATTTCTCGAAGAATACGATGACTCTGATCCTGGATACGCTGGATTCTCTGATGTCAACAGTGGTGTGGCAGTTTCACTTTCTTCAAAAACAGTCGATTCGGGAAAGGCGTGGTGGGTAGAAGCCCCTGCGCACTTGAAAATTCTCTATCTCATGGCATTTTTTGTGGCTGCATTGCTATGTTGTTGTTGTTGTGCGGGGTCAGTCCTGTTTGGCCTGGAACGAAGAAAGCGGTCCAAACAAGACTCAGACGCTTTCTCCAAGGATAGTTCAATGGATGCCTTTTTGGATTCCAAAGACTCTTTCTATACAGACTTGGATTTCACGGGGGATGAGTCCGAAGGGTCCGCACTTTCTGACGAGTTTGACGATGACCCCAACCCATGGCCATCAGGACCCCGAGCGCCTCCAGGAAGATCAAGGTCAATGTCTGCAGATGATCCACAACGCCACCCATTTGGTTCTACACCAAGCGATACGCCTGCAGTGAACCCCCTTACGGGTAGGCCATTGCGTCCGGCAGGGATGTCGAAGTCAGAACATACTCCAAGCAAGCCATGGGCTCCAAATTTCGGGAAAAAGAAGGCACCTACAGACTCCGATGCACCTCCTACGAAGCGTCGTCCTAATGATCGTCTATCTAAATCTGAGCATCTACCGGGGAGCAAAGGCGACAAGCTCGGGAATTCTACACATTCAACGCCAAATGGAGGAGGTCCCATTAGGAGGGGGAAGAAACCAGGGGCAGGAAGGGGACCAAATGGTCCACCCGCTGGCGGACGAGGAAATGGTCCAGGACGCGGCCGTGGGCCTGGAAGAGGACTTTCGCAATCGGAACATCTTCCTAGACGCGAAATGCCTCCCTCGCAAGCCCCCGCTGTGGCACCAGACTCGGCGACAAAGATACCTCCAAAGCCTAAACCACCCAAAAGATCAAAATCTAGTGATTCCATACCTTCAGTTGTCGGAAATGGAGAACAGAAACCTGAAAGGAAGCAAACTCTTGCAGAAACGATTGCTGCCGCAGAAGCAAGGAATTCTACTCATAATTCGGCTCACAGCAAGAATACAACGGGGAGCAACCCACCTGAAGACAAGCCCGCTACTTCCAAAAATGTCCACCCAAAGAAACATCTTCCGAAGGCATTGACCAAATCATCCCACAAAAAGCACCCCCCACAGCGAACCAAGTCGTCGGATACGTCCCAGCCTGTGAAGAAGAAGAAACACCTCCCTCGAAATGGGCTTTCTCAGTCTCTCCACTCCGTGGATCTATCCACGGACCCAACTTTGAATGGTACTACCCATAGCGAGCCCGCAGGGACCAAACCAATCAAGAAGCATCCAAAGAAACGCCCTCCAAAGAAAAAGCTCAACAGCACCTCAGTGGCAGGATCCAAAGATGCTACTACGTCTGGTGATGTCTCAGTAGACAAAATTCCATGTGCTCCGAGTATGGTGGATAATATCGCGGTAGCAAACAGTGGGGCATCTGTGACAAGCGAGTTGTCCATGGACAGTGGAGATGATGAGTTTACCCCTGACGACATGGACGTTTGCTTTGATTCGGATGAATTCACGGAGGGTATGAAGAAGTTCCGATCTGCTATCCGCAAAACTCTAGAAAAGCTGGGTCCTGTGGATTACTCTCCCGCCGTACACCGCAACATCCGCAAACAGTTGCCAGGACGACGGTATTTCATCCGAGAGAACCGTGGTACGAGCGAATGGAAGAAACTCAACAACAAGGAGCTATCGGGTATGGTACAGAAGTACTATGAGGAAGAAAAAGAAAAGTTCACCGAGGAGGGGACTCGACTCTCTCTCTAGAACTTTATTCATAGAGCAACTTACCGCTAGCATACTAAAGCTAGGGTTTGCACCCATCAAGACAAAATATGCTACCGACAAAAATGACAAAGCTGTTCTCTACAAGAATCATAGGAACGAATGATGTAGGGTGCTGGTGCTAGTGCTAGTCATAGTATAATATGGGTACGATAATAATAGTATACAGATCCATTCTGATTCCTTCCTCATGGATCTTGTGGTTTCCGGGACTGTTGCATACCATCATATTCAATCCGCACCAACTCCACCAATTCTACTTTGGTGACTTCTCGCCAAACCTCATCCCCAGTGTCTGGGTCGTCCTCATCATCACGAATATAAAATGTGCGGCCGTTCAGCTGCTTCTTGATATGGCGGTATTGTTCTGGGGAATATTCCACGTCGGGGAATTTCTTGACAGTTTTCTTCACAGCTGCTAGCAACGCCACGGTTCCAGGATGTTTATCTTCTCCAAAGCAAATGTCTTTCTTCTTTGGTTTGGTGGTCTTATTGACTTCCTCAGGTACCCCCGTGATAATGCCGTCGGGGGAGAACTCCTCCTCTTGTTGCTCCTCCTCCTCAGGAATGTCATCATCGTATTCCCTGGTTTCAGAAGGCGGGGCTTGTTCCTCTCTGAGCTTGGATGGGTTTCTTTGCAAGCCTGCTCGTTTGGAGTCTTCTCGCTTGAGACTCTTTCGTTTTTCTTGATCATCCACTTCATCTTTGACAACGTCCAAGCACATCCAGCAACACATGAAACACAAGGACAGGGCCATGAGAATAATGAGGATACCTCCGGCAATGATGAGGGCCTTGAGCCAGCCAGGTGCGTCCTCCCACCACCCAGCGTCATCCTGTTCGGGAGGCACATAATCTGCGGGAGGGTCTAGTTTGTCGACATAGAAATCAATCGAAATGGTACTGCTCCCTGCATATCCTCCCGCAGCGGTATCGGCCTGCAGGGCCCGCGGACTACGCCACTGAATGACTCCTGAAAAGACGGACCTGCCTCCATTCTCTTGAAACAATTGTCTCGCTCGCCTATCATCTGGTTCAACTTCTAGCGAAGCAGAGCCCGCACCTGTAATGGTGGCATTGGTGGATCCATAAAACAAGTCATCCGCAAGCTTCGTTTTGAAAGAACAAACTTCTTGACCAGCGATACAAAGCAAGAGGGTTTGATCTACGTCAATCTTGTCCTTGACGGCAACTTGAGTGGCAGCTCCATAGTTTCGATACCAGGTGAAATCGTCAATGCTCCTCATGACAATTCCTCGATTCCGAGTGGGTGTTGCTGGTTTGATGCAAACTCGAATCTCGTAGCCAATGGGCTTGTACGCCGTTAGCTCTTCTGCCGAAAGCTCTTCTAGATATTCATTGCACTCGTAAGCCTCTGCTATGACTCGGTTGTTGGACGATTGCAGCTTTCGTAGCTGAGATGTAGTGGCTTCAGAAGTAGATGATAGAGATGACTCTTGTTGGAGCGAATGGAGTGACGTGGTGGCAGAGCAGCTCTGCGAAAGACTCAAACACAGTGTGATGATGGTTGTTACAACTGTCGGTGCTCGTAGTGGTCCCATGACTGCTCCTTTGAGAGTGCTCTCGCTGTGGATAGAAGGAGGGTGGTACCAGTATGTTGGAAACAGGCAAAAGTGGCAAAGGAGTCGTTTCTGGCCCCGTGTAAGGTACTAATAGACAATGTTCTTCTCTCTCTGATCGTCGACTACGGTACGAGGTTATTTTACCGGTAGTACGGTACTACCACCACCATCGAACCAAGCATCCTTAAAAGCTCCAATCTTGCCAATTTTCCTGCTGTGCTGGAATTGCCGTCGGTGGCGACTCATCGCACTCATTTTCCAGGCACTGAATGATACGCCCCCACATGCCATTTCCACTGAAGGTAATTAATTGTTTCGGCCACATACCAGTAATTTCGATATTCATTTATTGGTCAGGGACTTCAATGCGAAAAATTTATATATCCAATATGGGATGCAAAATCAGGTATATGAGTGTCGCCAGGCCGGCAGAAGAATCGAGTGCACACGACGGCACAACAACAACAACAGCAACAAACTTCCACCACCGCCGCCACTAATTGTCGCTTCCGTACGAGTACACTATCGCACTGTCAGACTCTATCATAGCAGCAGCAACAACCACCACCGTTCTCTACTCAACCTGTTGTGAACTGTTTTGAAATCATGTTGCGAACGCTTGTACTGCTGGTCTTCAGCATAATGCTGTTGGGAGGCCCAGGACACTGTCAATCACACCAAGAGAAGATCGAAGCTTCTTTGCTTGCCAACACTGCTCCTCTTGACCGGTCCCTGGCCTCTGATCCGGCTTTGTGGGTGATCTCGGAAGCTGATATTTCATACTCTGGAATGACCTTGAGCTTGGCTCATACGGTCCAAGATCAAGTGCGATCCACCGACGTTTCCATTCAAGTCTTTAGGGACAATAACTGTTTGTATGAAATCGATGAGAGTACCAATGATTACCTCATCGTTGATGTCATCAATGATTCCACGCCATTTGGGGATGGCTCGGGGACTCGAACGGTACGTTCATACCTGTCTTGCTTCCAGTAATCGGACATGCCTCTGTTCTCTCACCATGCTGCTCTTCTAGATGACGGTCCGCTACGCCATTAATCCAAGAAATGTCAGGGACTCTCGTATTGTTTCCTACGTTGACAGCAACACTATTATTTCCTTTTGTACTCGGTTCAATTTGGAGGATCCCGACGAACCTGGTGTTGTCGCCAACTATAAAGATACCTTCATCTCTGCTCGAGCGGATATCACCGACGCCCTCGAAATTCTTGATTTGATTGAGGACGAGTCTGGAAATTTCGCCGTGGAAGCCTTTGAATGCGACGAAGACAACGTCGAGATTACCAATCCAACTCCAAAAGCGCAGGGAGATTCCATTCGAATTTGTGTGCAGCCGGATGCGGCTACTCAAGAGTACAGTGTGGCCATGAAGAGTATCAACTCCATCACCTTGACACGTGGGGATGTTTCCCAAAAGCTCATTGTCCCGGATGGTGTCATTAGGGACACTCAATCCACTCAATCCTCATGTATCCCCGGAACTACTACATGCTTCGTTCAGAGTGTCATTTCCAACAATTTCTACTATTCCCAAGGAAACGTCACGGCCACGGGGATTGCTTGGATCCAGTTTGCAGCAACTCAGAATCGCCAAAGAAGGCTCAAACAAGCACCGATTCGTCTCCGCTCGCCGCGAGAGAGTAGACTTGAGACTACAACAACCATGGAGGATGAGCAATACCACCGAAAGGCCTTTGTTGCAGGGCAGTACATTGGTGACAGAGATTTTTCCATGACGTTCCAAGTGGACCCATCAGGAACTGCTTGGACTGCAGAGGCGTTTCTCTGTTCTGGTCGCAACGTTGCCTTGACAGGCTCGGAGCTCGCCCGCGCCCGCAATGAGGATGACGCCATTCGTGTCTGCATTGCCCCATCTGAGGAGGCCCTCTCTCGAGGAGTCTACATTAGAAAGATTTCATCTTTTTACTTTGAACAAGGAGACGAAATTCAGTTTGCTGTTGAGCCTTCGGGTGACCAAGGAGATGACTCCTTTTTCATTTGTACTGCTGGTCAGACTATGTGCGTTATCAAGACATTCTTGGAGAGCAGATTCTTTGACGAGGATATACCTGTAAGTGGATATGGCGATATTCTCTTACAGTATGGAACAGACATGGAGGTTACACGTCGAGCTCGTGTTCTATGGCGAGACGAGGGAGGTCGTCGATTGGAGGACACCATCGCCGATTCCGGCTACGCCGGTCGAAGTACTGTCAGCGTCTCGTTCGACATCGATCCTACCTATGTACCATCGTCGGGTAAAACGTGGCGGGAAAAGGCAACTGAATGGTGGAAGGAGAACCCTCTCATTCTCAGAATAGTTTATGTGCTGGTGGTCGTCGTCGCCTTTTTTGTCATTCTGTGCTTTTTGTGGGTTCTATTCTGTGGCAACCCCCTCCAGCGAAAGACACGTCCCGAAAAAGATAACCCTGATGTTGTTGTTAAGCCCGTTTACGTCACCAAGGAAAAGGACGAGGTCGATGATGATCGTGACATGCCAATGGACGATGAAGATCCCGATGTCGTGACCGTCGATGAGACGAACAATGCAACCGACACCGAGTACCTGGAAGACGGAACTGTACCGCCTCCAGCACCCACTCGAACATCTAGCCGCTCACCTCGCGCTGGTCCAAAAAAGGGACTGTCGTCTAGATCGTCCGTTTCCAAATCCCCCAAGCCGCGCAAATCAGTCAACACGGGCGATGAGGTCAAAATGTCAAACGCATCCCCCAGAACCGAAAGGAAATCGCTCACTCAAAAGGGTGAACTGGGTTCCTCCACCCATTCAAGAAAATCCATCAAGTCGTCCAAAGCCCGAAGGGCGTCCAAAAAACCTGAAGATGAGAGCCTTGCGGGTGGTTCTACGCACTCCCGTAGATCAACTCTAACTTCCAAGTCTCCCAAACCCCGCCGATCCAAACGCATCGACAAGGATGGCATGGAAACATCCACACATAGAACAACATCCAAGTCTCCTCGTGCCGGAAAACCCAAAAAAGCTGTCGGGGACGATTTGAGTGGCCCTTCTACTCATACGACTGCTTCCAAGTCCCCTCGTGCTGGCAGGGCAAAGAAAACGCTTGGCGAGGGCTCGAGTAGCCCCTCGTCTCAAACGGCTGCATCCAAATCGCCTCGAGCCGGAAAGCCAAAACAGGCTCTTGGTGATGACTTGAGTGGCCCTTCTACCCATACAACTGCTTCCAAATCCCCTCGAAGAGGCAGACCAATGAAAGTTGCTGGCGATGACTTGGGAAGTACTTCGACCCATTCTGTGAGGTCTAGACGCACCCAACAGAATTTGGAATCTACAGGCTCGTCATTCAAGTCGTCTGCCAGCGCAACTTCCAGACGAAGACGCCGAGGAGTGCCAGGATCTGAAGGGACTCCACTCAGTACAAGGTCCACTCGTTCAGCGGCAGCGCCTCTCAGTGGACTACCCCCCGCTCCCATGCTGGATTAGGAGAAATGCATTGTATCTTTATTGCAGCTCCATATATTATTGTATGAAAGATAGTTATATCAACGTATCTGATTGTTTGCTAGAGCAAGAAGGAGATGTCATTCGTCCAACTATAGTTTGAAACCCGATTGTTCGTCCTCCTACTCCTCTGTTACCCAAATGTTCAAGCCATACTTTGCCACGCCCTTCTCGCACTTTGGATTCACAACTTCACCTGCATGAATTGTATCATTATCTGGTCCACCTTCACCATTAATGTTACTCCACATTACAGCCATACCTTTACGAGGCCTCACTCGCAAATCGTCACATTTGGGAAAATAAGTGCCTCCTCCCTGGTCCTTGCTAAGATCATTGAGGTACACAAACAAAGTTACTAGGCGACGTTTCACTGCAAGGTTCTTTGGAGGGAGAACTACCTCATCGTTATCCAGTAAGTCTCCCATGTCATGATGGATCCCGAAAAACTGTCCTGGAAGATAGCGCACCAATTGCAACCCTTCCAGTTGATGAACCCAGCATCCTAACAAATCAGCAGCGCGCTGCTCAATGGCCCGAATAGTAGTATCAGCACGATGTTTAAAACCGAAAAATGTACTGGTTCGATGAGTTGCATCAACCATGGTCCGCCGTTGGCGCTTGGGTTTGTTCTCATCGGAAGAATCTTGGCTCTTGCTACTCGTAGTTGTCTCTGCTTCGCCATCCTCACCGTATTGCATATTGTCGACAAAACTTTTACGGAAGGGACATGTTTCAATAAAGCGCTCAAAATATTGCAATTCTGCCTCGGACAAGAAATTTGAGATCTCGTAAATGTGTGGAGAGGTGTGCACCCGACGCACTTGGAGACGGTTTCCACCTATAGACTTCCACGTTTTACTCCTTGTTGGGGCGAAGAAGAGTTCCCGAAGACGACGGTAGAAAGGCGCCGTTCCTTTGAGTCGTATCGACTATCCCAACAAAGAGAGCATTGCTTAGCAAGGGGCATCCGGAGAAGACAACCAACATGGACACATCCTATCTTTTCCTTACATTGTGGTTTCTCCCTGAACGCCTCGTTGGCTCGATCGTTTCAGAACCTTCAGTATTGGCTTTTCTCTTTCTATTGGACTCTTTTTCTCGTTCTGTGGCGAGCCTTTGTAATGATCTAGTTGTCACTGTCATTGGTTGATTGGAAAGCAAACCACAAGTTGTCAGTGTGCTTGTGTGTTTGCTAGGTAGCTTGTGCCATCAACCGAACTGTTGTCACCATTCCGAATGCTGTGACTCCTACAACACTGTTGACTGAACACGGGACTCACTGACTACTGCACAGATGATGGCTGTTGGATTGTTTCTGCCTTGCGGTGTTTTGCGTTGTGCTCGCACAGCTGCTATACGAGTGCTCACACTGTACTCTACTTGGTATACTACTCGTAAAAATAATATGAAACATTCAAACTTACTCGACGCGTAGCTCCACTTCTCTTACATCTCCACAATTTCACCGCTATCCTCACGGTCTTCTTCGTCCTCGATGGCACTCCCGTGATCGGCATCATCAGCAATAATGTAGCCTTTATTACCTGCGAGATCTCGGAACTTGTCCATAATTTGTTCAATGTCACTCGAACTCAACTTGTTCAGCATCAGGAGGGACCCAACCAGGAATTCATATTGATCCACTCGATCATCTCCATCTGGACCTTGGAAATCTTCGATCATGCGCTTGGAAACCTCACGACGCTTCCAAGCATAGAAACGAGACAAATCCGTAATGTCACTCTTAAGGCTGGCCGCTGCTCCAAAAACAGCTCCCATGAATGCTGTACCGAATGTCGTGTAGAAGATCTGGAACCAGCGCATATCAAAGGGCATGTCCAAATCACCATAACCTGTGAACCGAAAGTGAGTATTCCTCTGAGTCAGTTTGTTTGAGAACGATTAGCACACGTACCAATCGTGGTCGTAGTTTGGACAGCCCAATAGAAGGTATCCATCCAACTCCAATCTTGACTTTCGACGTCAGTGTTTCTGATGAAAATTCGGACCAGGAACATTCCAATCAGGTTCAATGCGAAAAACCAAAAAACTAATTCTGAAATGCGAAAGGCAACCACTCTTCGAATCTGAACGTAGAGTGGGGTAGAATCGTCCATTTTCGACAAGTAGGGACCGATAATACTTTCTGCGACATTACCGATATGGCTGGCATCCAAAGCGGCTCCAGCTGCAGTCGAAAAGACAGTATAGGCAACGCCCATTGCAACCAACATGAACACAATTCCGATGAAAACTCTCCACCCATCTTCACTCGCCAAACTGACATCTCCGTATCCAACAGTTGACTAGCCAAAGATGTTAGGATCCATAAGAGTACAAAAAAAAATCGTCGTCGTCATACAAACCTACCATAGTCACAGAAGCAAAGTAAACGGCAGTAAGCCACCCCTCATAACTGTCCCTGTTGGGGCAAACATGGACGTCCTTCATGATGGGACAAAAAAGAATGGCACTGCATAAATAGAACAGAAAAATGCTCGTAAGGGATCCCAAAACTGGGTTTCCAAATAGCCGAATCCTGTGCGCAGCGGCCGTATTGTAAAACAAAAAATCACGGAAAAAGAGACAATCGCTATGAATTGCCTCAACGCGTTCACATGCTCGGTTGAGCAGCTCCAGCATGACAGCGTCCTTGTTCCAAACACCAAAGACCCGTCCAAAGTTTGAGTGTGATGCCGGATCAACTCCATCACAAGCATCCTTGTATTCTTGTCGCAACGCATACAGAGCCTTTTTCGAGATTTTATTCCTAGTTGCTTCCTTCTGCGAAATCTCCACACATCGATGAAGGAAGATTTTTCGGATTTCAAGGGTTACAGGGATTCGAGTGGCACGGCGCTCTTCGATTTTCTTGGCAAGCATTTCAATAGTGGACTCTCCTCGTGCAGTACTGTAGAGAAGGACAGGTCAAAGCCAGTAGCAACAACAACAAACCTTTCTCAGTGAGAACACGCTTGACACGATTCGTCATGAGAGACGGAAATGCTCATACCTATTGAGACGATGCTCTCCACTCTCAGCCGATTTCAGTTTCGAAGTAACAATATCCTTGGAGGGTTTAGGCTTCTTGTCTACATCGACAGCAGTAGGTTGCTCAGGAGTAGAGGCTGGAGGCTCAACGATTTCAACAACAGGTTCCGTCATTTCAATTTTTGACAGAAGACTGCTTCCGATTTCTGATTTGTGGTGTCTTGGGCTCACCTTGCCAAAGACGTGGCATAGTGCTCTCGGGACTGTAAAAGTTCCTCTCAGAAAGATACTTATGGGGTCATTGCAGGTGAGAAAAAATAGTGATGAGAAAAACATCGTCCATTGAACGAAATCCGACTGGCAACGCTCATTCTGGCCCCTGCCAGGCTTCACCCTTAAACTAGTTCTCGACAAAAAACTTCTTGCACTGTACTATGCTACCGTAGGTAGAGGCTAGTATGGTGATTGTTTTTCCGAGGTTTTCGCATAGCTTTGGTAGTTGTAGAATGTAGCTTGAGCCACGCACTGATAGCTTTGAGAGATATAGGTTAGGCTACAGTCCATTGCGCACAGTGTCAAGTCATCACTGGCTAGTTGGGGATATCGCTACGATGTCTGACGGTCGGGAGCCAGGCTACGATTGGCTCAAAAAGAGACAAAGTTAAAGAGTGCGTCGCAAGCTCAGCATGCATGATTCAGCAGGGAACGATTGCTATGAAATGTAC
>WXVQ01000021.1:61089-116857 GCA_013372465.1 Nitzschia sp. Nitz4 | reverse complement strand
ATTGGATCTACTTTAGCTTAAATTATTATTAGACAGCAGACCATGGCTTTCTCCGTTTGTCTAATGTCCCCGCCAGGAGCTTCGAGCTCCAAATATGGGTTAGGTTTGCTGTAGACTTCGCACGAATAGGCTAGAGTCCGTTGCGCATGTGTCATGTCACTGGTGATATCGCTACGATATCTGAAAGTCGAAAGCCAGGTCCTACGAAGATAGTCCAAATTGAATCTCCCTATTATCCGAGTCGAAGCCGCCGAAAAGATGTCGTATTATAAGTAGAAAAGCGATGGCGGAGAAAATGATTAGAGCAAAAAATTTCGTTCATCGGCAAATTGCTTAACGGTTGGCGATGGAACGGAGAAAGCACTCCGAGGAGCGGATAATCGCAGCCACCAATCCTCGCATGCCGGGTTTCTATGTAGAACGTGGTAGCAGCACATTGCAGGTGGAAGCAGGAGGCACGAGCAACCACGGCAACTTTTTGGACAGATTTCCTTGTTACACATTTTGATCGTGGTTGCAGCCAACGTGGACGTTTGCTTCCACTAATCTCATCAACTGTTTGGCATCCATGGCACTCCTTCAAAAGCTTGTCAACCCCTTTCTCGACGTTGAGGATGAGAAGAAAAGCGAAACTTCCGGCCCAGAGGCAAAGGAAGAAGTATTGGACAGTTCTAGTCACTGCCGCGTTCCTGACATTGACGACGACCTTCGCGATGACGAGTCCACTCCCGAAGAAAACGAAGCAATGGTTCAAATCACTAATCTTGCCAACACTGTCAAGGTCGGTTTGGAGAAACAAGAATCGGGCAAGTCTGGGGATGATTCCGTGTCCAACTCTTCTGTGAGCTTTGGGTCGGTGGAAGTGCGAGAATACGAACGTGTGATTGACTCGACTGGAATTTATATGGGACTCGCGTTGGGGTGGAACTACAATGTCAAGCCAGCAACTCCGGTCCGTGAAAAGGTCAAGAATAAGACTGCCAAGTATGCAGGCAGTGCGAGTGGTGCAGGGTCTGTCGTAGGAGGAGAGGAATTGAGAATGAAGCGTACCAACGGAAGTGACCGCTATGGAATGCTGATGCGGTATGGCTACGAAAGAAAGGAAATGAATGTGGCGACCAAGGAAGCTGCCCGGTTCTACAAGCTAAGACAACGTGAGGCTGCGCGTTCTTTGGTCGTCAAGGACGAACGAAAAAAACAGGGGGTACAAGCCCCCAAGAAGAGGCTGCTTCGTTCTATGTTCGGATAAGCTTCGGGTTCCACTTTTTCCGGTTGTCGTTTTCCGGGAATTGGGTATATTATTTTCGATTTTGTTCTCTTGGGGCTGGGAGCGACGGAGAATATGGATTGCATAGTCTGATCACAAAACAGAAACTCAATTTCTCCAATCGCAGTGATAGGTTTCACTTCGCTCAGATGGATGTCAGACACACCACCAGGCATCTCTGTACAACCTTGTAACTACAACGTATAGATGGCTATGAGCTACTGACTTTATCGACATTACTACTTTTAGGATGTTCGAGGCTCACACTTGCGAAGAATCTCGGGGGTGTCAGACCCAAGAGAGAAGGCCACATCCCATTGACTGCGTATCGCAGTTGTCCCGAACCGAGACAAGTTACACGCTACTTGTTGCAGACCTCCCTTCCGATCAGCGGTACTCCCAAAAGGTACTCGTAGAGAACCTACCTTTAGTATCAACGTTAGTACCTTCTATCTATGTTCAATGCCTTTTCTTCTTCTTCTTGACGGTTTTTTGAGCCGCTCGGACTATCAACTCTCTCCCATCAAACCTTCTTCCATGCACAGATTCTATACAGGCACTAGCATAGATCGGCTCCACAAAGACAATGAAACCGTATCCCTTGGATTCCTTGTTTCTCCAGTCACGCACTAAATTGTAGTGATGCACAATGAATCGGGGTTGGCCCATTGTTTCCAACACAAATCCTAGCATTTGATCCTTTTTGGTGCAAGAAGCAGGAAGGTTCCCCACGAATACTTTGTTTGGGTCTTGAAATTGTCTGGATCCTTTACGTCCCGAGGATTTTATTCTCTCTTTTGTTGTCAATAGAATAGAGGCATCAGCCATAGAAAGTGATGTGTGCCGTTGACAGCAAGGTCTGGAGATTTCGTTGCATGATGATGCGATTGCCGCAGAGTCCTCCGTTGGAAGGGTAAAGGAATGCCGTATCAGAGAAGTGGCTGGGGAAAAAGCGCAAGTATAATAATATTGACACATTATCAACACAGCGCTGAGAACATTGTACATCCTTGTATGGAACAAGGAAATCATCGTCGCAGTATGTTGTTGATGTTTTTACTTTTTGTGTAATGTGATGAGCAGTGTTTCGGTTTTGCTCGAGTGGTGGCCGTGGATGATTTGTCATGATGACGTCATAGGCCGCTGTCCAGGTCGTTAAGCCTCCCAACCACAACCACAAACCAATCAAGTCTCAGAGGTACACGACTGTGTTTGCAATCGTCTTTCGTCTTCCATCGGCATTGTTCATTCAATTGTTAGCCGGTTCTTTGGTGCACTACTTCATTGCTAATGCTACAGGAAATATTGTGTTGAAATAAAATGGTGAAATCCAAAGTTCGTTTTGATGGCCTGGATGTGGCGGCCATGGTCGCCCACTGGAACCGAGTGGCTTTGGGGAGGCGCATCATCAACATTTACAATGGTCCCAATGGAGAGACGTACTTGATCAAGCTTGACAAGCTTCCTGGCGAAACCTCCAATATGATGCTCATTCTGGAGAGCGGAATCCGCTTCCATGTTACCAACGAGGCCTATGAGAATCCTGGCATGCCTTCGCCCTTTTGCGCAAAGTTGAGAAAGCATCTCCGAGGGCTACGTCTCGAGGCTGTCCAACAACTGGGTCTCATGGACCGTGTCATTATGATGAGTTTTGGAAGTGGTGATGCACAGCGCCACAACATTATTTTGGAATTATACTCCAAAGGAAACTTGCTTCTCACCAACTCGAGTTACATTGTTTTGTCACTTCTTCGCTCGCATGACTACGATGATGCTGTCAAAGTACAAGTGGGACACGCCTATCCTGTCACTTATGCTACCACCATGGAGGCCTTACCTGCAGATGGCGAAGAAAAGGTTCCCGAAACTGCGACTACAACGCTGTTGGCTGCACCAAACCCTTTGGAGTGGTATCAGAACTTCGTCGCCCAACAACAAAGCTCCGCTCCAGCAACGGCGAACAAAAAGAAAAAGGGGGGAAACCACGATATGTGGAGACCGATGCTTCTGGGGAACTCGTCGGGTGTTTCACATTATGGGCCTTCTCTCGTAGATCATTGTCTCCTCGTTGCAGATATTGACAGCAAGCAAGTGCCTCCATCTACGTTGGATGCAGAAGCCTGGTTGAAGCTGCAAAACTGTCTGCAAGAGGAGGGAGATCGAATCTTGAAGGCCTTGGAACTTGGCGATGAGACCATGAAGGGTTACATTATCTACCAGGATAAGCAAGTGGATAAAAGTGAATCTACAAATGGCACCATGGCTTCACCTTATGCCGACAAGTATCTCCTGGAATTTCAACCTCATCTGTTGAAGCAACATGAAGGGTCCCTTCATTTGGAATACGACAATTTCAATGGTGCTGTCGATGCCTATTTCTCTCATATTGAAAGCCAAAAGCGGGTTCATAGAGCAGAAACGCAGCAAGCCCAAGCCCAACAACGACTAGAGAAGATTCGGCAGGATCAAGAGCAACGGCTCGAGCAGTTGATGGAGCAACAAGAAATCATGAGAAAACAAGCCGAGCTTGTGGAAGCGCATGCTGAAATGGTGGAAAATGCGATTCAAGTGGTCAATTCTGCTCTTGACAGCGGAATGGACTGGGATAAATTGCAAGCACTAGTGGACATTGAGAAAAACCAAAATCAAAACCCAGTGGCTAAACTGATCCACAAGCTCTTGTTGGACCAAGATGCTTTGGTTCTCCGTTTGGAGACATTTGACGACGACGACGATGATGATGAAACTGGAGATTCACCCAAAACCATGGATGTCACCATCAGTTTGAAGGAAACAGCATACGCCAATGCTAGCAATATGTTCGCAAACTATAGGGCGAACAAAGAAAAGGGTCAGCGGACCATTGAAGCCAATGCTGCTGCGCTTCAGGCCGCGGAGGAAAATGCGCAACGTCAACTACAGGAGGCTAAGAACCGTAAGAGCCATTTGACATCCAACCTTCAGACAAAAAGGAAACCTCTCTGGTTTGAAAAATTCAACTGGTTCATCACGTCTGACAATTACCTTGTGATTGCTGGTCGTGATGCCCAACAGAATGAGCAAATTGTGAAACGATATATGCGTGTTGGCGATGCATACCTCCACGCGGATGTCCATGGTGCCTCTTCGTGTATCTTACGAGCAAAGCGCCGACGTCTACCCAACGGAAAAACGCAGACTCTTCCACTGTCAGAACAAGCCTTGCGAGAGGCTGGAAGCTTCACGATTTGTCAATCATCTGCCTGGAAGTCCAGGATGGTGACAAGTGCCTGGTGGGTGGAACCGCACCAAGTGAGTAAAACGGCTCCTACCGGAGAATATTTGACAGTTGGGTCCTTCATGATTCGAGGAAAGAAGACCTATCTCCAGCCTTCCCAACTAGAGCTAGGACTTGCCGTTTTGTTCCGATTGGGGGATGATGACTCTGTGGCACGGCACAAGAATGAGCGACGTGACTTTGCTTTGATGCAGCTGGAATCGATAGAAGAGGCCGAAGGTGGCGTGATGCAAGTGCCAACACAACCAACAACTACCATCAGTAGCAACAAAGAGCAACCGTCGTCGTCACCACCACCCGTCAAGGAAGCTGTGCAAGAAACCACAAAACCTCTTGAAGAGGCAAGGGAGGAAACGGAAGCCGTCGATACCCTGGAGGCACAGCCCGTGGAGCAAGATGATACGAACGACTTGGAAGAGGACACTTCCGTGAGCGTAAAATCCGAAAATACCGACGCTAAATTGGATAAGAAGGCCAAGAAAGGACTTTCAGTTAAGGAGCGTAAATTGATCAAGAAGTACGGTTCCCTGGAAGCTGCTGAAGCTGCTGAGAAGGAACGACTCGAAGCAGAAAGTGCAAAACAATCCAAGAAAGGGTCGAAACCATCAGCTACAGAACAAGCACTCCCTGCCCCCAAGAGAGGCAAAAAGACTAAACTCAAGCGAGTCGCTAAGAAATATGCAGACCAAGATGATGACGATCTCGAGCTTGCGATGCTAGCTCTTCATGCCGGGGAGAAAGAGAAAAAGAACGATAAGAAGAAGAAACCTGAGATTAGTGAGACCGCCAAGGAAGCCGCCGCCCAAACAATGGCACTTCTCAAGAAGGATACCAGTGTTGTTGCCGAGGATCTCCGAGACGATGTCAAAAGTATCCTCGCATCCTGTGTCGCCGTCAAAGGTCAAGGATCAGATGGCGAGGCAACAGTACGTTGGGACAAGTTTGATGCCGATGCTTTGGAACAACTAATGGCATTGGAACCAGTGGAGGCACAAGTTGCCGCTGCAAAAAGGCTTCATACTCTCAAAGAGACAACTCGTATCGACAATTTCTCAGCCAGTCTAGCCGGAATTCTCCGCACCATTCGCAAATATGGACACGAAGGTCTCTTGGAGAGGGCTGGGGAAAGTGGTGAGGCAGAAGGGAAGAGGATGACCAAGGCAGAAAAGGAGAATGAAAAGGAAGCTTGGAAGAAGACATTGGCGGAAGAGGGAGTTGTAGATGAGGAGTTGGAAGATGATGCAGTTGATGACACAGTCGAGCTAGGCAAACTCACGGGGAAACCGCAGGAGGGTGATTTGGTCCTCTTTGCCGTTCCCGTTTGTGCTCCCTACCAATCTTTGACACAATACACATATCGTGTGAAACTCACACCTGGAAACATGAAGAGAGGCAAGGCCACCAAGGCTTGTCTAGAACTTTTCCTCAAGGATAATTCTAGTGGCTCTGGCAAAGACCGCGACAAGGATTTGATCAAGAAGGTCGCGGACAATGAATGGGTCTCAGCAATTGCTGGAGACGTAAAGATCTCAGCAGCAGGTGCCAGCAAGACTCTCCAAAATCAAAAAGGCAAGAAGAATCAAGGCAAGAAGAATCAAGGCAAAAAGAAGAAATAGAAGAAATAGCTGATAGATCTCTTTATAGTTTTCGGTCCTTACAGTCGTGTGAGTCAACCTCTTCCCAGCGACATCTAGAGAAGATCCAAGGTGTGTATGGCTAACAAAAGTCTTGTAAACTGGAGAACGTGTGATTCCAACAAATCTCTTCGTTCCCCACGTCGCTGAAACAACAGTGTTTCTACTGATACAGTACCAGATCTAGCGGAACAAGTCTGTCATACAACGTGAATAAAATCAACCATCTGCAATGAAGCTCTTGGAACTCTTACCCTACTTGCTCTTTGTGTTGTTGGGAAGTGCCGATGCCTTTCTCCCAGCCTCTGTGGCCTTTACGCGGTCAGCACTTCCGACTTCAGGTTTGTTCATGTCCAAACCTATTTCCATCCTAGTGGAAGTCGAGGTGCAACCGAACCGTATTGATGATTTCCTCCAAACCATGGAAGCAAATGCCATCCATTCTAGGAGAGAGCCTGGGTGCCGACAATTTGGTAAGTCAATATTCATTGCAGCATTGCAGAGTGAGAACATAGTTTAATGTACCGTGACTCTCACTTATGTTTCTCTGTATTTCGCGCTTGCTACAGATGTATTGCGAGCTCAAGACAACCCAAACAAATTCTTCTTTTATGAAGTCTACGAGACTGCTGCCGATGTTGAATATCACAAGAAGCAGTCTCACTACTTGGCTTGGGCAGATTTCAAGGCTTCTGGAGGTACAGTCACTAGCGTATCTAAGAAAGCAGAGGGAGAATTCATGACGCTCGGAAAGAGATAACTGCTGCGTCAGTGCCTGATGCACTTTAGGTTTAACAAATTGTTTCATATCTTACTTGTGACTACTGCATTCTGGTGTACTTTATTTACAACCAACCGATACGGCTGGGGATCTTGCGCACACACGAGTCAAAATGAGATACATGTAGAGTTGGAGATGCCTCAGGCAGCAGGTTTGGGGGGCATGTTGATTTTGGGGTGAAGTCGACTCTTGGACAAGGCGTTCTCAAACTTGGCCTTCAAATCATCAAAGTCTTCCAATCCAACCGCAATTCGGATGAGATTTGGTGGAACATCATAACTAATAGCAAAGTCCAGCTCGTGGTAATGGGCAAGCAACGTGTATGGGCAAACGAGGGTGAAGTTAGTTCCCAAGGAGGGCCCCTTGGCCACATCCAGAGCATCATAGAATGTCCTCTGACAGATGTGAGGGTGCAAATGAATCGAAAGCAAGCCTCCAAATCCTCCAGTACTCTTTTGGTATTTGGGGAAGAGTGGGGCCACCTGTTTGGGGTACCAAACCATTTCAATGTCTGGATGTTCCATGAAATAATCACTTAGACGTTCGCTTGTTTCGTTGATTCTGGCATTGCGTTCCTCAAAGTCTTGACTGTTGATAAGGATCGCTCGGGCATCGGATTCACTGAGTCCTCCATGTCGTTCCTTGTCCTTCTCCATGTCTTGTTGCATCCATCGACCCTTTTCGGTGTTAGGATTAGCGACCACACTTCCAGCGATGGCATCACCCCTTCCGGAAACAATCTTGGTCAAACTGGTGCACACCACATCTGCCAGACCACTCTCAATCATATCAATATTCAAAAAGTTTCCAATGGTATCATCGACCACCAAACAAAAGTCATACTTATCCGCCAACTCTCGGAGCTTGTGCAAGTCGGGGCATTGAAGGAGTGGGTTGGAAGGGACTTCGGTGAAGACAGCACTCCATTGATTGGTAGCACTTTTGTATTTCAAAAGACGCTCAAAGTTCTCTAGGTCCCTAGCATCGCCCTTTCCAAAGAACTCGACACCGTCGGGAGAGAATTCGGTGCGGGAACACATCTTAAGGGTATCCAGGTAGGGAAAACCGTAGACAACGGCAGTACCTCCTTTGCAGGCTGGATTCTTTTCCATTTGGTAGCGACGCGCAGATCGAAGAGCCTTGTAGATGGAAGCCATTCCACTGGGAACGAGAAAAACGTTCTCTGAGGGTGTATTGGTCCACCCAGCGATTCGGTCTTGTAGCTTGGTAAGAGAAGAATCTTGCACCGCCTCATCACAGGTATGATAAATGGCGGGGTTTCCTTGATCGGGACTACAGGTGACACGCTTGTCGAAAGTCTTGCCAAGAGTACGAAGAGCACGAGATGCTCGTCGGCTGCTGACAATCTCCCCAGTGTGTTGCCAATAGGCCTTGGCGGCCATTCCAGCCTCGGTCTTGGCAGGGAAAATGACAGCAAATACGCAAGCTTCCTCTAGAGCCTCAATCCGAATGTTGGTGCGAGGTTGATAGGGAGGTGTCAGTCCGTCAGTTTCGGGGCGCTCGACAAGTGCAACATCCTCGGTGAGGGTATCCGGCTCAATGGCCTGTTGCATAAAGGAGCGACACCTTAGGGCCGCCTCACGAGTGGGGAGCACCAAGCAATCCTCATTGCCTTTTGAAAAGGTTTCCAAAAAAACCTGGGCCAATTGTAGCACATATGGATGGTAAACAAAGCGGGGATACCCACAAGTCATGGCAGAGGTGACGGATTGATCTCCTTCTTCGTATCCAACGACCGAGCTCCAGGTAGGGAGTGATACCGAGCAGGCATGCTCATCGAATGGAAGCGGAGAACCCAAATCGCGACTTCCAAAGGGAAGCTCATGGGATAGGGAAGTGAAGCCACCTTGGGAAGAGGAAAGGGTGGAGAGCACCCGGCGACTGCCGGTAGCGGGCAAAGGCCTTGTACCAGTTGTACCCAAAGACTTGCGCAGAGAGGCTGCCGGTTTGCATTCTGCCAATACAGACCTTGTGGAAACCAGCTTCTTGGCCATGGGGGGACATCTTTGCTTCAACATGTTGGTAGACATGACGGGTGGATCGATGGATAGATACACAACAAGCAGTCGCAACAACAACGAGTGCGGAAACGGTGACGGCGGCACCCCTCGAAAAATTATGAGCAGAATCGGGGATTCTCCATTGCAGTGCCGCATCGACACACTCGACTGCAAAACGGCGTGGTGGCGACCGCCATGGAACGCTCGAGATCAACCGTCTCACCGGTTAACCCAGCAAGCACCACGGAGCGTCGGCCAGACACACTGGTTGCCGCGTCAAGAACTAGCAAGCTTTGTGGTTCAAGTCAAGCCCAAGAATTCTTGCATGGGTATCCATGGAACCATGATTGTATCATACCTATGATGATACTGCTGGAGCGACAGCCGCAATCCTCCTGAATCTTATGAGTACCATCGCACAGTAGCAAGCAAGCAAGCGGACTGGAAGCAATGATCGGTTCCCAGACTCGTCTCTTTGTGAAGACCTTGGCCTTGCTAGGCTTCTTGGCTTGCACACAACAAGTAGAAGGTGCCAAGAAAGTCCAGCGTGTCAAAGCCGGAAGAGTTCACAAGGACAAAGACCCCGTCCATGTAGTCGTCAACAAAGTCGGGTAAGCGTTCGTCGTTCGTATGGCTCAGTACATTTCCTACGTACGATGACCGTTCAATTACAGGATCCCTCATGTGCATTGTTTGTGTTTCTTTCTTCTTGACCGTCATGATGTATGCCATCATGTAATCATGTACATTTAGTCCCTTCAACAACCCTACCGAGACATACCGTTACTACAGCCTGCCCTTTTGCCACCAGCACGCTTCTGAAGCAGAAGAGCAAGCTGCCGCAGTGGAGGAAGAAGTGGACATCCCCGATGCTGCCAAGGAAAAGCGAGAGGGAGCTCTTCGTCACCGCCAGCGGTTGGGAGAGGCCATTGTGGGAGACCGTCGAGAAACTTCCCCCTACGAAATTCACTATGCAGAGAGTGTGGAGTGGCGTTTGCTTTGCGAAAAGACATTGTCGCCCGATGACCTCAAAGCCTTCAAGGAGGCCATTCACAACGATTACTTTTTCGAGATGCTAGTGGAAGATCTTCCAATGTGGGGGTACATTGGTGATGCTTCTGGTGAAGACGTCATTGTTGGAGAGACCGAAGGAAGTAAGACTTTCCTTTTCCCTCATCTGCAATTCGCGCTTGGCCAGAACGGCAATCAAATTGTCGCTGCCAAGGTCACCACCGATGTACGTTCCTTCCTCTTGCAATATTCAACATGGCATGGCTCCAGCTAGCATGCAACCCATGCCCATGTTTATACCCATGCCTATACCCATGCTTATACCCATACTCACAACGTGGCTTTTACCTATAGACCAACCGACAAGTCGACATCACAGATGTTACCAAGCCAATAAAGGTTCGATTCTCCTACTCCGTCACCTGGTACGACGAGCCCAACTTGAAATGGAAGGATCGAATGACCCGATACGCCGAGTCAAGGTTCTTGCCTTCTTCCTTTGAGATCCACTGGCTTTCTATCTTCAACTCTATCGTCTTGGTTCTTCTCTTGACTGCCTTTTTGCTTATTATCCTTCTCCGTATTCTCAAGAACGACTTTTCGCGTTACATGGAGTTGGATGACGATGCCATTGAAGAAGAAGAGGTACGTTGCCTGGCGAGCTTTCTCATCTCTGTGCTTGGAAGGAAGGAGGACTTACCCCTTTCTGTATCTCTAGTCTGGTTGGAAGCTTATCCACGGAGATGTGTTCCGCTTCCCTCAAGCACCGGCTTTGTTTTGTGCAGCTGTCGGAACTGGAAACCAGCTGGTTGTTTTGACCTTTTGCCACTTGGGTTTGGCACTCTCGGGTCTCATTTCCATCACCCGAAGAGGGTCCCTTTTGGCTGGTGTCGTCGTTCTCTATTGTTTGACTTCTTTTGTGGCTGGATACACTGCCATTCGTTTGTACCGTAAGATGGGAGAGAAGAATTGGGTGCGATGTATCCTCTTGACGGCTGGTCTCTTCCCCGCGCCTGTGGTTGGAGTCTTCATGTGGGTCAATTCCGTTGCCATCTTCCATGGATCCACCAGTGCCCTACCATTCACTACCATCTTGACTGTTATGGCTTTGTACATCTTCTTGGCCTTCCCTCTCACCGTATGCGGAGGTATTGTTGCCAAGAACTACGCCAGCGCCGATTTTAATGCCCCTACCCGAACGACCAAAGTGGCTAGGGAGATGCCCACGGAGGTTCCATGGTACCGAAGCCGTACATTCCAAGTCTTGATTGCCGGATTCCTGCCATTCTCTGCCATCTACATTGAATTGCACTACATCTTTGGAGCCATGTGGGGACACCAAATCTACAATCTTTTTGGAATATTGTTGCTTGCATTCTCCTTGTTGATTGTTGTAACCTCTTTCATCACCGTGGCTTTGCTCTACTTCCAACTGGCCCGAGAAGACCACCGCTGGTGGTGGATGTCATACTTGAATGGAGGAATGACTGGAATTTTCGTCTACGCGTATTCTTTCTACTACTATTTCCATCGCAGTGGCATGAGTGGAGTTCTGCAGGCATCTTTCTACTTTGGCTACATGGCGATCATTTCGTTTGCCTTCTTTTTGATGCTTGGAAGTGCTGGATTCCAGTTCAGCCTCGTCTTTGTCCGGTACATCTACTCGAGAGTCAAGTGCGATTAATACCGTATTCCCAATAGAATACCCAAGTTGTGGGGAAGTCTCTTGTTGCCAATGGACTGAGGATTGTGTAGCTAGCAAGCAGTTGTGTAGGCCTGGTACGTTTACACTTTCCACTAGGAAGTCTGTTATGCATATTATCACGTACGGTTCGTGTACGAATAGTTCAGAGCTCATCAGATGCATCGTGCAGGGAGTAGTCTGTGTCGAACCTCTGCACCGCTGCAGTGTAGGCGGTAACCATGGCCCTATGCAAATCAAGTATAGCATCCAGTTCATGACTGACAATGTCCTGTCTTTCTCGGTGTGCCTTTTCAAATGCCTCGAGGTGATGCAACTCCCCCCGCAAAAAGTTGATACCGGTTTCATTGGGTAGAAGAATGAAGTTGACTTGAAGCCCATCTCCTTCCTCAGATTCTGTTGAATCAATGGTAAACAAAAGTGAGACAGGCGGAAGGGCCCATATATGTGGAAGTTGCTCCACAAAACCGTATAGCTCTAGAATCTGAGAGGTTACATGGAATTCCAATTCGACTAGTCCTTCCTTTTTGGTACTACTAGAATGATCGGAAGGAGTCAAACACCAAGCGTCACACTCCGTATAGCTCGCTTGAAGCTGTTCCCCAGCCATGATATCCCTCTGTGCTATCATACGATATCTCGAGTCATCAACGAAGGAAGGGTTGAGATTTGCTTGATGACCATTCTAATGGAGTTCACAGTGGATGTTTGACAAGAGTGAGAATGAAATGGATCCCGTCATCTTGCGGAAGGCACAGAAGTGTCCATTGTGATACTTACCCCATGGTTGACCAGCTCATGGATAGGAATAAAGTCTGTGGCACCTGGTCCCTCTCCCCTGGTTTCGAGTATCATGATGGCTTTTTCTATAGTTTGAGTTTGCTCCTTTCCACACCTTCGAAAATATGGAGTTCCGTCCTCGTTGTCGTCTTCTGCATCGAGGTACATGGTTGGAAAATTTTCATTGACAAGTTCTCGAAACAAATCCTTTGCCTTTCGTGACCAAAAATAGGGGTGTTTATTTTCGCGAGCTGCCAGGTATCTCTCAAATGGAGTTTGCAGGTGTGACGGTTTCATAATGATGGAATGTACAAAGTCCACGTTGGCGCACCAAGTTGCGTGCGGATCTTCATCTTCATCGTCGTCGTGGTCGTCGTCTTCGCTGTAATGACTCGAGATTTCCATTTTGGATGGTGGACGAAGTACAAGGTTCAAGGGAATGTCAGTCACTACTTCCCCTTCCTGAATGGGTTCCTTAGCAAACAATCCACTCAAGGTCCCAACAATCATTTTGAATTCCACTTTTTCGTTGATGAAAGCACCATTGGCTTGGGCCCACTCGAGAATTTCTTGTATCATATCCAGGTCATTATGATCAACTACTGATGCTTCTGATCGTACCTGTCCCCATCCGATGCAAAGGCACAACACCAAGAGAAGCGCTGTTCGGAACATGCTACTCGTACTGGTTGTGACCACCTAAGCAGTCGTTGGATGTTGCCTTTGACGGTTGCCCTAGTACTTGTGTCACTACCGGTATCTGCTCGGTTGATTATTGCGGAGCGACTACTCGTACTACTACCCTGCTACTACCTAGTAGTATAGACTACGGTACTACCGGTAGTACGATACATCAATCATCCTAACCTCATACATACAACTCTCCTCTAACCTTCTGTCACTGACAGACGAATGGGTCTCTGGGCCGCATGTATTATAACAACCCGGTATCCGCAAGAAGAAGGACAACAACGAGCAACGACGAGAGTGAATGCGGTCGTTCAAGCAGGGAGTGGCATTGTAATTGGACAGTTTTGATTATGAGATTCAGGTTTGTGCTGCGAAGTTCGAGTTTGGGCATAATCGTTGTTAATCGGGCTTGGACCCCAAGATTGGTTTACGAGTAGGATTTACTTAAGACGGTGTCTGAAAGTGAAGGGCGGCGAAAACCTGGTGGGGGTTTTCCGCGAAGTCGGTACCAGGTACTCGTACCAACCGGACGAGATAAAAAAAAAGCAAAAAGCATCAGCAGACCATGGTGAAACTCGTGTGGCTCACAGCCAGTCTTAGTCTGTTACTAGTGAAGCTGTCGGAGGCGATTCCGGCAGCACAAAACGCGGCAGTATACGAACAACCCAACGGAGAGTTGACTCCTGAGCTCTTCCTGAGGGGGGATGAACACTACGCGTGGTTGAGCGATGGCAATGGCTACACTGTCCTTCGTGACGAGGCTGGATATTTCGTTTACGCTCAACGGTCGTCGGAAGGAGACAGTCTAGAGAGCACTGGGACTCCTGTCGGTAGCATTGAGGATCCTTCCAGTTTGGGCGTGGAGCCTTTCTTGATTCCTGAAAGTCTCGCCTGGGAAGATGAAGAAGAGGCCCTTCGTAGTAGAAGAAAGCTCGCTGGCATGCCCAGTGCCCTTCTCTGTGACTACGAAGCCACCACCGTCAACCCTTGCTACCTCAAGCAACTGGCGCTCTTGGTTCGTTTTGCAGACCACGCCAACCGTGACTTGCCCGCGTCAGAAGACATCGACATCCTCTTCAACCACAACGGGCCTACGGGCACCACCATTGCCTCCACTGGTTCCATCGCCGACGTCTACCGAGCCAACTCCTTCGATAAGTTTGTCTTGGACTCGCATGTCACAGATTGGATTCAAATCTCAAAGACCGAGGCCTACTGTTCCGCTGGCCAGAATGGATTCAACCTGGCTCAAACGCGAGAGTGCTGGGCAGAAGCCTTGGAGTTGTATGCTCAAACCTTGGGACAGAACGGGCTTGCCGCTTTTGATAATGACAATGATGGGTACATTGATGGATTGTCTATTGTGCACTCGGGAGTTTCTGCGGAAACCAACGGAAACGATTGCGAGACTGGAGCGATCTACAGCAACCGCATCTGGTCCCACGCTGTTCCCAAGGCTTCCATCTTTGAGTTCCTAGGAGAGTTCAACAAGGACTTGGGTGTCAAGGTTGGTCGCTTCTATGTCTTTTCGGGAATCCTGGATGCCTGTCCTCCGCAAGGGGCCGGCAGCCAATGGCTCACCAGCCACATTGCTGTTGGAGTCCATGAGGGAGGGCACTTCCTAGGACTTGTGGACATGTACGGCAAGCCTGGACAGGACTACGGAATTGGAAACTGGGACTTTATGGCCAACGCCTACGGCTGGGCTTCCTCGTCCAACTACCCCGGTCTCATGGGTGCCTATTCTCGCCACGTGCTTGGCTGGGTCCAAGTTGTCGATGTGGAACACTCCCAGGAAGTCGTTGTTACCAGCTCTTGCGATTCCGACAAGGTCTACAAGATTGCCCATGGAATGGCCAGCGATGCTGCAGGCGAAGAGTACATTTTGATCGAGAACCGTCAAGCCTGTGGACACGATGTCAAGCTTGCGGATGGAAACGCTGATCGTCAAGGTATCGTCATCTGGTACGTCGACCACACTGGAATCCTTGGTGTAGGTTCCGATGGCAAGGAAATTGTGAAATACAACACTGCTAGGGCTCCTACCGATGATGAGTGGCCTGCTGTTCATGCCCGTGTCTCTGTCGTACAAGGAGATGGTTCCTTCGATCTGGAAAACAATGTCAACCAGGGAGACCAATACGATGCCTTCCGCAAGAAGACTGGCTCTTCCAAGATCGCCTACAAGATCTCGGATGCTGGAGTCACCATGAACGATGGCACCACCAAGCCATACCCCAACACCAAGTCCATTGCCACTGGCGCTGAAGTGGCATCTGGAGTCACCATTGAGGTTTTGGACTTTTCGCAAAATGACATGCGGGTCAAGATTACTCTTGTTGATGCGGATGGAAACGTCGTGCGTGGACCTACCGCCGCTCCAACGGCTTCCCCTACTGCCTCACCCACCGCAAACCCTACCGCTGCCCCCACCCAGGGAGAAGACACTACGCTCTACTCCAAGACTAGCTTTGAAAAAGATGAGGACGAGGAGCCTTCTCCTACCGCTGCCCCTGTTGCATCCACTCCTCCTCCTACTGCTTCTCCTACGGCAACTCCAACATCGTCGCCTACGGCCACTCCCACCGCGTCGCCTACTGAATCATCGAAGTACAGCTGCGATAATTCGTACACGGAGCTATTCCAAGTACAAGGTGTCAGTGGATCCATGAGTATCCAATGGCAAGAATGCCAATACATCGATGCCGCTACGCTGGATGTTGCTGAGTGGTGCAATGCCATCAACATGTTCGACAACGAACCCATCTACATGTTGTGTCAACAAGAGTGCTACGACATTACTGGATGCCCTCCTCCTGGTCGGCGGTACCTCCGACATTAGATTAGATTACATGAAGATGAAACAACTTAGTTTTGTACAATAGATTTCATACCATTATACAATCCCAAAACACTGGCAGGAAGTAGCATAGATCTGATAGACTTAATTACCACATTTTCGTGTTATCGCTAAATGCAAGTCCGGGTTGACCACTTTCATTTTGCGAGGATGGCGGAGTGGTTTCCTCTGTTGATGTTTCACTGTGGCTGTCACTGTCATCCGGCTTCATAGAGTCCTTGGCTTCCTTGAATCGACGAACAAACTCATCATATTGTGGGTTACCCTTGAATGGTCGGGGTCCAATTGTCTCATATACATCGTCATGGGTGATTGTTTCCTTATCCATCAGCATGTTCGCGATCTTTTCCACTTCGTCTTTGTGCTCTTTCAACAGATTCAAGGTGCGATGGTATGCCTCATCGACAATTCGCTTGGCCTCCTCATCCATCGCCTTGGCTGTCTTCTCAGAGTATGGGCGTTCGTCGAACATAGCGTTGGGGTCCTTGGGGAATGCCAGTTGACCCAGACGAGGGTTCATTCCATAAACTTGGATGGTACTGTACACGAGGTCGGTCACTCGTCGCAAATCATCGGATGCACCAGTAGTCACTCGGCCAAAGAAGATTTCTTCTGCTGCGCGGCCAGCAAGAGCCATACACACGATATCCATGATTTGATCTTGTGTTCGGAGGAATACTTCTTTGGGTAGGTATTGTGCAAAACCGAGGGCACCACTCGATCGAGGAATGATGGTAACCTTGAGAAGAGGATCGGCATGTTCAAGGAACCATCCAGCAACAGCATGTCCAGCTTCGTGGTGAGCAACAATGTCGCGCTCCTCCTTGCTGATGATTTTGTTCGATTCCAGACCCCCAATGATACGATCGGTTGCCTTCTCAAAGTCATCCATGGATACGGTCTCAGCCTTGCGTCGAGCTGCTACGATAGCGGCTTCGTTACAAATGTTGGCAATATCTGCTCCAGCAAAACCTGGAGTTAAGCCAGCCAATCGCCCAGCAACATCGTCGGGATCGTCCTCGAGCGTGATTCCCTCGAGATGAACCTTGAAGATGGCCTTTCTTCCCTTCAAGTCAGGCTTGTCCACAATGATTTGTCGATCAAAACGTCCGGGTCTTGTCAATGCTTGATCCAAAATATCCACACGGTTAGTACCAGCTAGCACGACGACACCAGTGGTAGGATTAAAACCATCCATTTCCACAAGAAGTTGATTCAGTGTGTTTTCTCGCTCATCGTTTCCACCCATACCCCCGCGACCACGCTGGCGTCCCACGGCATCAATCTCATCAATGAAAATGATACAAGGGGCACTCGTACGCGCTTCTTTGAAGAGGTCTCTTACACGGGATGGACCAACACCAACAAACATTTCTGTCAAGAAAAGGAACACGATAAGCAACAGAAAAATACACGACAAAGGAAAACACCGCGAAGGAACATACCGATAAAGTCAGATCCGGAAATAGTGAAAAATGGGACACCGGCTTCTCCAGCTACAGCCTTGGCCAACAATGTCTTTCCAGTTCCAGGTGGTCCGCAGAGGAGAGCTCCTTTGGGGATCTTGGCACCAAGCTTTGTGAATTGGTCAGGTTCCTTGAGGAAATCAACGAACTCCATGATTTCCCTTTTGGCTTCATCGCATCCAGCAACGTTGGAAAAGTCGACCTTGACATCTTCCTTGGCAATCTTTTTGGCGGTAGACTTTCCAATTTGGAACATACCTCCGAACCCACCACGATTGTTGCCGGAGGAACCTCCCATCATGGAACCAGCAGCAAATCTCATAAAGTAAAAAGCTGCTCCCATTAGCAATAAGGAAGGAACAACACTCATGATCTCGGATGCAACTGAAGACTCGGCAGCGTACTGGACAGGAATGTCTTGGCTGGGGTCCTTTCCAATAGCTCGTTGGGCCTCCTCCAATTTCTTCTCAAAGGCATCGACACTTCCAATGGCGAAGCGATAAACGACAGGACGTTGATTTGGATTCTTTCCATGAGAGTCAAATGTGTCACCGGAAGAACCAAATCCATCGGAAGCTGAACTACTGCCAAACCGCGTTTCATCGTCGTTGACTGCCTGTTGACGCCTGTCTGCGTACCGCACTTGACGATTTTGCTGGTGCTGGGGAAGCCCTAGGGATCCAGGCTTCAAGAATACCTTAGCCACAGAACGGTTGCTGGTAACAACAATTTTTTCGACTTGATCTTGTTCCAACAAATGATTGCAAAAATCACCCCAAGAAATCTCACGAGCTGCAAAGTCGGCAGGAGTAGCACCTGTTTCTTCCGCTTTTGTTAGCATGTAGGTAAGGAAAATCATGGCCATACCAGTCAGCATGGTACTGGTGAAATTGGGAGGAGGAGGAGGGCTGCCTCCTGGGTCTCCCCCTCCGCCGCCGCCTCCTGACGAATTGAAACGAGCATCTTTCTCTTTGGATCCTTCACTTTTACCGGCCTTTTCACTTCCCTTTTCTTCTTGAGCTCCACCATTCTTTTCGACATTTGTATCTTTCTCAGGGTCCTCGTTCCGCTTATTCTTGGGGAAGAAGTTATCAAAGCCTGGTAGGAGAGAAAAAACGATCGGATGGTACGACTGAATCAGGGACTTGTACCAGGGATATGAAACAAATGGAAAACTGAAGGAATGAACGACGTACCTGTTCCCTTTCGAGGAATCAACCACAACGACTGTTGAATCAACTCATCCATCTTGGTGCCCAAGGCCTGAAAGACAGGAAGTTTGGTGCCATTGGGGAGAGACGAAACAGGAGGTGTCACATGCAGCCAACGGTGCGTGGATGGCACCGCGCTCCTCTTGCGTTTCAGGAGAGTCTCGAATCTTCCATGAATTTGATACCGACTTTGCGTGTAGAAGAGGGATTTCCTCATTGCAGAGGATTGTGAGAACCGACTGGTCGCCATGGTTGCGCAAATGCCGCGATGATGAGTCAGTCGGACTTGTGCGAAAAGAGCGAAACACCCAGCTGGATTTTCCAAACTTGTGTCGTCGACCATCGAACGTCGTCAGGCCTTTCTTGCAATCAAGTTGCAATCAACCAAGTCAAACCGAACATCCCCGAGAGTTCTCTGGGGGATCTCGTCCCCTATAATCCACTCCACTTCCTCTGGTCCCCCTCTTCCAGGCTTCGGGATGATATGCATGTTCTGCCATGTGGTTGCGCGCCTACCCTTTGTCGCAGTTGACGCGACTCCATGTTGGCGAAGCCGGGCCCGGCCTGTAGAACCTACGCAAAAAATTGCGGGATCCCACCGTTTGTCGGTATATCATCTACATGTTGGTTATACAAACTGCCTCCCCATTCGGGTGCTTCTGGCGATAGTAACGTTCCAACTCACTTTTTCTATTCCTCCCTCTCAACAGAATCTATCGCCGTGAAACGTTCCACTTCCATCTCGGGCGAGTATACTATAATCTCGCGGACTTTCCACTCCAACGATATAGACTCACCCAACAACCCAACACTCCGAATCCATCACAATCGGATTGGGTCTTGCACTGCAACAACACACTTGTCCACAACTTTTTCCATCTCGACATTCCTTCTTGGTGCATGAGACATGACGACTCCTGAAACTGGAACACGCGTTTGGGTCAAGCAAACGGCTGTCGATGCTATTCGCAAGCCCAAAACTTCCTTCAAGGATAGGAGAATCCGAAAGCCCACGGGTGCTCTCAACTCTTCCTTCACCTCCTACACATCCACTACGGGTTCGGTGACCTCCTATTCGTCTCGTTTCGATTTTGACAATGAAAGTGAAGTTGGATCGGTCAGCAACTTTTCTATTGCTGGTCTTCAAACCAAGCGAACTCATGAGTGGGGATGGAAGTCTGGGTACATGATCGAGTCTGGTGCCAATGGAATCTCCGTCTGCCTCGATGAGGATTCTCCTGAGTCGCCAAATGCTCCTTTGCAATTGCCTACCAACGCTTTGAGTGAAGGCGATGTTGTCATGACCAACGACTATCCCATGTCGTCGAAGGGAAAGATTGTTTGTCCCCATGACCTTATTTCTTTGACACATTTGCACGAACCCGCTGTCGTCGAATGTCTCGAAGCCAGGTATGCCGACAACGAGATCTATACCGCTACTGGACCTGTCCTCTTGGCCGTCAATCCTTTCCAAGCTATTCGTGGACTCTACGCTGAGAGCACCATGCAGAAGTACTGGGACAAGGCTGAACGTGGTTCCAAGGACGAGCTCCCTCCCCACGTTTATGCCATTGCCGATGACGCCTTCCGAAGCATGATGCGCCGCCTTGATGAAACTCTTGGCGACGACGCTCCTATGGGATGTGACCAAAGTATTCTTGTTAGTGGAGAATCTGGAGCCGGAAAGACAGTCACTACCAAGTTTGTAATGAAGTACCTTGCCGCCTTGTCACAACGTGCGGGAAGCAAACCTGCGGAGAAACGTGCCTACCAGAAGGTTGAAGACAAGCGACAAAGTTCTGCTTTGGGTTCTTTCCTCCCCACCAAGGAGCCTCAAGATCTAGATAAGGGTCTTTCGTCCGCGACTGACCTTAGTGGAGCTGGCGCTGTTGGATCCATTGAAGCACAAGTCTTGCAAAGCAACCCCATTCTTGAGAGTTTTGGAAACGCCCGTACAGTCCGAAACGATAACTCCAGTCGATTTGGAAAGTTCATTGAGATTCAATTTACTCGAATGGGACGTCTTGTTGGTGCTTCAATTGAAACATACCTCCTTGAGAAGGTACGATTGGTTACCCAATCTCTTGGAGAAAGAAACTACCACATCTTTTATGAAATGCTCTCTGGTGGAATGCCCGCCTCGGAACTCCGAAACTTTTTCATCGCTGGTACTGCCGCTCCTGACGATTTCAAGATCACTGCCAGTGGAACTTATGACAGGCGTGATGGTGTCTCGGACAAGGAAACGTTCAAGGCACTTCGAACTGCTATGAATGCCATGAAATTCTCTGCAGAAGAACAACGAGATATCTTTGCTACAGCTGCTGCCGTTCTCCATGCTTCCAACCTTACATTCCATGACATGGACCTAGAGTGTGCTTTGGATGACCGCAACGTCCATTTGCAGCCTGTCTGCCACTTGCTTGGAGTGACGGCGGAGGACTTGAATCGGGCTCTTTGTCACTTCACAATTTCCGCTGGAAATGAGGCCCAGGTTCAGCGCTCATTGACCGTCGATGGTGCTATGAAAGGACTAGCTGCTCTCCTCAAGGCAACCTATGGTGCTCTTTTCGACTACTTGGTTAGTCGAATTAATGATTCAATCTCCTTCCAAAGGGATTATGACTCGGAAACTGAAGAGTCTATCATTCCAGACCCAGCTCACGATCCAGTCGCTTGCATCGGTGTGCTTGATATTTTTGGTTTCGAATCATTTCAGAAGAACTCCTTCGAGCAACTCTGTATCAACTACTGTAACGAGGCATTGCAGCAGCAGTTCAATGCCTTTGTTCTCCGCAACGAACAAGCTGAGTACGAACGCGAAGGAATCAACTGGAGCTTTATCGAGTTCCCTGAAAACCAAGACGTGCTTGATCTTATTGACAAACGTGGATCTGGTATCCTCGGAATCTTGGATGACCAATGTCGTGCTCCAGGTACCACTGACAAGTCCTTTGCCTTGGATGTTTACAACAAATGCAAGAGCCAACCACGTTTCAGTGCCAGTCGCAAGCAAACAGCCAACCTTCAGTTTGCTGTTCAACATTACGCTGGTCCAGTCGAGTACTCTACGGACAGCTTTATCGAGAAAAACAGGGATGAACTCCCCAAGGAAGCTACTGAGCTCTTGCAAAACAGTTACAACCCTTTTATCCGCATGTTGGCTGATATCATTGAGAGTTCGAACCAAAAGCGTGCTTCTGTAAGGGGTGATACTCCACACAAGGTCATGCGACGCCAAGATTCGGCTATGGCCCGCATCACCGTGGGTGGACAATTCAGGAAGCAACTCCGTCATCTCCGAGAGAAGATTGATATGATGTCCCCCCATTATATTCGCTGCTTGAAGCCCAATGATGAATTGGTTCCTGACCAATTCCATCGTGGTGCTGTTGCAGAACAATTGCGCTGTGGGGGTATCCTCGAGGCTGTTCGCGTAGCCCGAGCAGGATTTTCGAACCACTACCCCCATTCCGACTTCTTGCGTCGGTACCGCTGCTTGGCATACAATGAAATGGACTTTGGATCGTCAACTTCACACAGAGGAGCCTACAGACGTAGTCAAGCCAGCAGTACGCCCGCAACAGATGCCAAGGCGAGGTGTCAAGAGTTGATCAATATTCTTTCACGAAAGCTTTGGGCCGACAAAGATGGCAACAAGGACAACTCAGAAAACCAGAAACCTGCACGACAGCAACATGCTTCATACTTGAACACACCTTCAGCCCAGGCCAAGCAGTACAAGAGGACTTCTTCTACTCCATCCTGGTCGAAGGGAGCCCTAAAGGCTACTTCTGGACTCCCCCCTACAAATCGCAAGAGCATCGACACCCGGCCTCCTACGACGCCAGCCAAGGCTGGAAATTCCTCTGGAGAACTGTCTGAGACCGGAATCCAGGTGGGTAAAACCAAGATTTTCCTCAGACACACTGCTTTCGAGGCCTTGGAACGCCTGCGAACCAAGGAACAAGGGCGAGCTGCTGTTAAACTGAATTCAGTGTTTAGAATGTACCTCGCAAGATTGGCATATGTGGATGTCCGCAACATGGTGCGTCACAGTATGTTCGACTTGCAACGCTATGAACACGAATACAAAGAATCGAAAGAGCAAGACTACGGAGACAACCCACAGATGAACAAGATCTTGAAGCTAAGAAGTATGTACAAGGGTGAACAACCCTCGCTGATCGAAGTCTGGGCGACGCAGATTCGAGCAAGTATCCACAATCCGGTTCCTCGCAGTGAATGGGGAAAGCAATCACCTACCGGCAACTTCAAGTGGAAGTTGGTCGATGGACTATGGGTAAAGAACTACACTGAAGAGGTTGCTGTGGAAGTTGCCGTCGAGGTAGCTTTGCAATAGATGGAACCTTATGATATGAGATTACGATATGAGTACCGAACTTATTGACGTTTCATGCTGAATCGTCCAACCTGCATGCATAATGATAACTATTCTTTTTACTACACGTCTTGTGGTGTCTAACCTTCCTTAGATTTGCGGTTAGATTTGCGGTTAGATTTGCGGGTAGGTGTTCATTCGCAGTCAACGTGACTGGTGTCGCGACACCAAGACGACCAAGTTGACCGAAAACGCCTGATAAGGTCCAAATTCTGGCTGGGAACGAGAAGATCCTACACATCCGCCACGCCAGAGAAGTTCGGAAGAAAAAAGAGTACACCTTGTTTTTGCAATCTCGCTGTGAGTACCCGCACCGTACCAACAGGGTGTATCACTATGGCAGCTTTCAACCGCCCAACAAAAGCCACCTATGAGGTTCACGAGAATGTGACGTTGTCTACAGAAGGTACGTTGTGAAACGAGGATTCTTTCTGTTGACACTTCCGTGGTGTTCCCAACTTTTACGATTGTTTTGCCTCACCGCGTATGTTTGATTTCTCTCTGACTCTTATCCAAACCCATTGCAGACAGTGAAGACCACACATTTTGGTACGTATCCGTTCTTTTGTGCAATTCAAGTGTGCGCATTGGACGATTCTCATCTAGATTCAATGTTTCTTGCTTGTTCTATGGAATCCAGTGGCATCATGTTTCCTGTCAAGTGCAGGGATTTTCTTCCTCTCGAGTACCTTGTCGTCAAGAGTGTTTCTGTGAGAGGTCGACTCGGGCCCATGACCGTGTGGGTCTCCAACAAGCCTCCAGGTGTCAAGTCTGAGGAAGGTTTGGAATGTGTTTCCATGCGTCAGAAGGATTGGACTAAGCTCTACGAGAAGAGGCATGATCCGTCCATACGCAAGTACAAGGAGCTGGTGCTAGACACTCCTATCATCCTGCGACCAGGTGAGACAAAAGTCATCTATGTTCATTCTACCCGCCCTGGGGATGAAGCGATTGTCTACGACAACAGTGGCTATGGTCGTGCTTCCCGTCGATACGAGGACGACAAGCTGGCTATTCTCTCCGGCCGAGCACATGTTTCTTGTACAGTGTTTGGGGACGAGCCCATTTGGGGATGGGGGGATGCCTGGAGGAACCGCCGAGAGTTTGTAGGAGTTCTCAACTACGGTACAGTCTACAAGTTGTGGAACCCTCATCTCCATCTGAAGTTTGCCGACAAGTTCCAAAAGGCAGCCGTCACTCTCTTTATGTGTCAGCGTCGATGGGAATCACCCATATCCATGCTCCCAGATGTGTGCATCTTTTATATTCTTAACATGTGTACTTGGGATTGGTTCGGCGATGACTCTACTTCCATGACCAAGCGCCGCAACAAGGAAAAGGAGAGGCTCCAAGCTGTCGCTGCCGAAGCTGCCAAAAATCCACCCAAAGAAGACACCAAGCCCACAGCCATACGCACGCGCGCACAGTGTCATTCTTACAAAGCAGCGATGGACGAAACAATGCAGGACGCGGATGTACATATGGAAGACGAAGATGATGACGAGGATGAAGATTTCGTTGATGATGCAGGGGAGGAAGATGAGGANATGTACATATGGAAGACGAAGATGATGACGAGGATGAAGATTTCGTTGATGATGCAGGGGAGGAAGATGAGGATGATTTTGTCGAAGACGACGACGACGATGAGGAATCCGAAGTGAACAGTGATGATTATGTGTCTGATGAAGGTGAGTTTGGGCATGGGCATACCAGCTCCATGCTTTGGAGATTTCATGTTGATTCAGACGGAGAAGAGGAAAGAGAGCAACCTCCCAGGATACGGGATGTGCATTGGCGCTTGAACTTTTTCCGACGCCTTGTGGAGGACTTGGAAGATACAAGAGGTGGAAACTTCTAACTTTCATTATTGATGTGTGGATGAGCGATGTAGTAGAAGGGTGGAGCGGTACCTTCACCCTTTAGGATTGCCCCTCCTATTTTGTGCAGAGAATAACCTAGATTTTACCAAGCAGTAGTCATATCCATATTATCCACTACGACGACAACGACAACAGCAGCAATAGCACTATTCCAAAACTTGTTTGTCATGCGGTTGGTTTGTCTATTCCCCATTGTCACCCCTTCTACTTCTAAACAGCTTACTCCGAATAGTCTTGTTCATCTTCCGTTTCTGTTTCACTGTCTTGGTAATCCCTTCTGGCTGGTGGGCTGGTTCGTTTCTTCCCCGACGCCTTGTGCTGCTCAATCAAATCCAAATGCGCACACAAATGTCGTGCATTCGCCCGCTTGGTAGGATTCCGCACCATCGTCCGCAGCCGCTTCTTGGCATTTTGAATATGCGTCTTGTAGTAGCATCGAATCCGATCCCTCAATGCCTTGTCTCCAAAACTGGAATGGAATTTCCAACCTTCCTTTTTTGCTACCCCTCGTACCAAAACGACCAAATCATTGTTGAAGGTTTGTTGTTGGGACGACTGACATTTGGTAGTGGATAATTCATAGTACTCCGCCATGTGTTCTTTGAGGACTATTGCAAAAAAGAACAGAAATTAGGGTAAGACGTAATGATCTTCGCCACAAGTAGAGCAGGGCAACGAGGTAATGGTACGTACCAGCTTCGAGTGGAGGATAATGGGCCCAAAAGAACCCTTCGGGAACCGTAGATCCCGGAGGTGGCAGAACCGATGGAACACTTCGTGGGTTCTCGCGCATCAAAGCCATACTAAGCAACAGTTGTTTGGCCATTTCAGGATCCGTAATGGTTTGTTCCGCCAAAGCCGCGGCTCGTTTGGCAGTCTCTTGTGCCTTTCGCTGATCCTGTTCTTTACGGTCAGTCGAGTCAGTCTTTCGTGACTTGCGAGGAGGCGAAGAAGGACTAGCCAAAGTAGTAGAAAGAGAAGAAAGAGCACCAGTGTCTCGGTTGGAAGTGGGTAGAGGACGGTGAGAACGCTTGCGAGACTTGGTGGAAGTAGTGGAGGAAGCCTTGGATTCTTCGGTTTCGTCTGCGGCACCTGAGGCTTGCCAAGCTAAGAGTTTGGCATTGAGTTCTTCCTCTTTGGTGATTCGCTCCACAGCATCGAGGAGAGAACCGAAACATTCACTCTCGCGGAGGGGCGGAGGTTGCACTACGGAGTTGGACGCAGAGGTGACAGTGGTACTTGCAGTACTCGTAGGTGCGGGAGACACAGCGTTGTCCTCTGGGGAAGGCACCACAGCAGCCTTGCGAGCGGCATCAAGGAGACGCTCATCGTCATCTTGAGTGAGCAAGCCCAATCGCTGGGCCATGGCCGTGGAGGTTTCTGTTTGTTGGGAAAGCTGAAAGGATTGGGAGGGTTCCTCGTCTTCCTGCTGGGAACTCATCATGATTTCCTGGGAGAGCATGGACTGGGATCCTATGACTTGATTGAGGGCACCTTCTTTGTCTAGCTTGCTGATGGCCTCGTCGGTTTGACTAAGAGTAACTTGCGAAGACAAGGTCATTTGGGAGGATGGGATGTGATAGTCAGAGTCCTCCGTCTCTTCGTTGGGCGGCAACACCTTGTGCTTGCCTTCCTGCTCAAAGGCGTGAATGACGTCTGCCAGGGTCACACCCGTGTTCTTGGACTGCAACGAGGCATCATCACTACTGGGGATTGCTTCTGCTACGGATGCACTAGTGGTTGCTGTCGCTGTCGCTGTCGCTGTCGTCGCCATGGTACAAAAGGTTCACTGCTTGCTAGGTAGTTTGTTGCGTGGTGGTGCTGATGATGTAGGTCTTGCGCCAGCGACCGGAGGCAACTTTTGAGGCGTAGAAACGTGGTACATATCCACGTGCAAAATTCGTGCCGACCTACAAGGGAATCATGAAACGAACACGAAAATGCCTCCGACCACCACACATCTATTGACTCGAAGGACTGCGTTGAGCCGTGCGGCCTCATAATACCGTATGGATATGATGTGCCGACACGAAGAGCGCATTGAACGCGGAAGCTGCTCCTGCGACATTGGCAGGCAGCGCGCGGCGCTTGGGTTTGAAATACCAAGTCGTCGTCATCATCTCACAGCAGCCTCCCTGGTCGGCGTCGAATTGTGTCCGGTACGAATTTGCACGGAAGACCGAGACCACCAAGGACGAAACTTCTGGTACCTTGTGGACCTATCTATCTAGCTATTGCACGATACCAGTATATCGTACAGTGATTGCCATTGTAGCTGCATTACGTTCACAGTCAGTACGGCACCACACCCAGCTTGTTACACCCACTCCTCTTCTGTTGCAGAGCGGTCCGAGTGCAGTTGCCAGCGCCAAGAGCAGCAGCGTGGACCTACCGATATTGCACAGCCGGGTACGAGTAGTCACCACATCACTACTCCCGGTAGCAACCAGCAGTACACATAACTACGGAGACGATACTGGCAGACCATGGACGGATCCGAGCCTCCCGTCAACGAGGCACAAGATTTCGCCCTGCGATTTGAGGATTTGACAGTCGACGATGATTTGCCATTGACGGACAGAATCACACGCTACTGTCGAAGTGGCATTGCGCTCCAGCGATTGGTTCACGTCAAAATGTTGGCAGAGACTGCCGAGACGGTCGGGTAAGCCTCCTTGTCTTTTTATCTATGCTCGATTCTGTATTCTTGTTCAACCGATACTCATAGTTCGCACCCTTTCATCCATTCAGTACGTCGGCTACCCTGACCACCATTGTTCCGCTCTTGCATTCGTTGGTGGAAGACCAGGAGAGTGTCATTCGCCAGCATTTGGCTTCTCAGTTGCTTCCTGTCAGTTTGGTGTCCATGGTCCGGAATGTAGGCCAAGGCAAGCAGTATAAAGTTGCGCAGATGTTGGAGGATAAGTCTCTTCCTAAAGTCTATGATCCAGAAGGATACCAAGTTGTTACTACCGCAATTGTGGGCTATTTGCAAACCTTGGTCACGGACCCTGACGTAGATGTCCGCCGTTCTGCCAGTGACACATTGGCTGGATTGGCCTTTCATATTCGAAATGAGGATGTCGCCCGCTGTATTCTTCCCATTCCGCTCAAACTCGCGCAGCAGCAACCACTCAAGCAGGCCAAAAAGAAACCCGATGAGCCAGAAGGCTTTGTGGAGGAGCTCAGAATTACTTCTGCCAATTTGCTGGCAGAGTTGGGCGGGGCCGCAGAAAACCGCAGCATCCCGCCAGAGCTTGTCAGGGATGTCATTTTACCTGCCGTTTTGGCTCTTTGCAATGATCCTGGATTTCGTGTCCGACGTGCCGCGGCACAAGCCTTGCCCCGTGTCTTGGGAGGAACCTCCGTCGAAGAGGCCCGAACCAAAATTTTGCCTGCCTTTGAGGACCTCAGTAGGGATGAAGTATACCGAGTCAGAAAGAGTACAGGAGAGTGTTTGGTCGACATGAGTCGCTCCATGATGATCCTTGCCGCCAAGGATCCAAATCCGAAAGCAGTCAATGCGCTACGTCGGAATACTCTTATTCCCATTGCAGAGAATCTCTTGGCTGATGCCAACCGTTTTGTTCGTCATGGGATGATGCAATTTTTGGGGCCCTTCCTTGCTTCCTTTTATCCCTTTGTTGATTCTGCGCTTCATACCATTCTACCAGGCTCTTCGGAATCAGATGGAAGCAATCATTCTGGTATCGTTGCTCAATTCTTTCCACACGCCAGCAGCATGGTTAGTCGTCTCAATTCCTCTGCAGCTGCTACTACCAGTGCTCCTACTCCGACCCTAGCTGATTTGAATGTTCATAACGAGATCCCTCTCATCAAAGAACTCCAACAAACGCTTCCTGCTTTTGTTCATGCCGGTCGCTCCTCTTCCGTATCCTTGAAGGCGGTGGTTGCCCATCGCCGGAATCATGCTCCTGACCCGGAAGACGTCGCTGCTGTCATGGGAAAATTGTTGGACCAATTCACCGGTCTTGCTAGGATCAGTACAGGAGAGGAAGGTACCGATGCTGAAATGAGAGTTTACTGTGCTTATTCCTATCCTGCTGTAGTACTTCTGCTGGGCCCAGAGAATTGGCAGGGACGGCTCAAGGATTGTTTTACTGCTCTCCTCAATCCCAACTACGGATCCACAGATACCAAGGAGCCTGGTGTTCCGCCGCTTCCCGTCAAGAGATGTCTCGCTTCCAGTTTGCATACGGTGGCACATATTCTGGGCCCTGCTATTACGGCTTCGGATATTATGCCTATTTTCAGGGATAATTTCATGCGGGATACTGATGAATCTGTCCGCCTCAACATGATTCGCAATTTCCCAACCCTTCTTTCGTTGTTGCCATCCGAGTTGCGAAGCCAATACCTCCTGCAATGGTGTGAAACAATTCGCGGGGAAGAGGTGCTTGGAGCTCTCAAGAGAAGTGCAACCAATCCTTTGGTGTTGAATTGGCGACAACGTGACTATGTATCTCGGAGTCTACCGGACTTGATGGGAATGGCGGATGCAGTATTCGTCCATACCTACTTGTGGCCATTGTTGAAGACTGTTCTCAGTGACACTATCTCACTTGTGCGAGAAGATGCCATTTGGGGAATCCCCATTCTACTTAAGTGCTTTGCTCCAGAAAACGTGGTGGTCAATGTGGAAGGTGGGGACAAGGGAAAGGCCGAAGAACTCTGGAGTCAAGCAGCTTGCAAAGAAGTTGTCACTTGGCTCAAGGACAATATCCTCAAGCCACCTCCAAGCAAACGGACGCAGTCCAATGGTAAGACCAGCGGAAGGTTCTCCCAACGTCAGCTATACTGCGAGATTTGTGCGGCCATTGCTCTAGCGTTGCGATTTGGAGATGGGTACCGAGATCCACAAGACCCTGTCTCGGATTTAGAAACCAAGTTCAAGTCACAACTTTCCACCAAAGACCCCAATACGTCTATTGGAGAATATGGTCCTTACCGAAAGGTCACGAGGGCAGAACGAGCACATCTGGTTGGTCTACTCAGCCGAGACATTCTCCCCACGGCTCTGGAGCTCAAGGATGATCGAGTTGTTAACGTGCGCTTGTCTCTGCGGAAGGCCCTTCACCTAATGCCTGACGATATGACCCGAGTCCCCGCTTTCAAGGATGCCCTGCAATGCTTGGAGGAAGAGGTGGAAACATGGGAAAGTTTCAGTGGTTTGGCTGAACCCATTGCTCCTACACCTGTGCAACCCATTCGAAATATGGGGCCCAATGTGATGGCTGGTGGAGTAGGTGTGGATGAAGTTGGCGATAAGAGACAGATAAAGAAGAAACACAAAAAGGAGAAGAGGAAGGGTCACGATGAGTACGAGGGCGAGTCAACATCCATGGCTCACATATGAACTAGTAGATCCGTTGTAAGCGTTCTGTTAGGTCATTGGAATTTCCTTGCTACGTTTTCTACTACTGGATAAACTTCCTGGGGATGGTGGTCGGAACAACTGGTTGGCAACTCGTCGATTCAGTCGTGCTCGGAAGTCAGTCCCTGTCAGAATTCAAAGCCGTTGCTGCATGTCTGGCGGTCGCGAAAACGACGACGACGACGAATCTCACAACTTCGATGTCGAGAGACCATGCACCCTCTGCTGCTTTCGAGACCCCTCGGAAGCTCAAGTCCTCTAAGTTGCGCCGGAGAGTCGATGGGTCGCCCATCATCCCATGTGACCGCACCCTCCCAACAAAGACGGTCATTTTGATTCGTCATGGCCAATCGCAAGGTCAAGTGTCGCGACAAAACGGCATGGATCGGAACAATGATCCAAGGCTGCGCGATTGTGGGCTCACACAGAAAGGAGAGTCGGAAGCAATGGCAATTCCAAGATTGTTGACTTTTCCAACCATGGAGTCAATTCAACTCGTCATGTCGTCACCATTGACTCGGGCGCTTAGGACTGCTTTGTTGGGGTTTCCAAACAAAAATATACTGATTCACTACGACTTACGTGAGATTGGATCAAGAGCACCAGAAAACTCACCTAGAGAACACACTAAAGTTCTCAAGGATTTACAAGACCTTCTAGTCTACCGAGATAAGGACTTCGTTGTGGACGCAGACTCCCTCCGACCACCCAAGTGGCCCAACGATCACACTCCCAATGTGGTTAAAACAGACCGGCTCCGACAAGCATTTCGATGGCTATATCATGAACGAGAGGAGACTGTAGTTGCTGTTGTATGTCACTATAATGTAATCCGCGCTGCGGTGGCCGATGGAAATATGCTTCGGCCCAGAAACGCGACACCAATTTATTGTTCTTTGAATGCCAATGGAGAGCTATTTGTTTCTGATCAATCTCTCGGCGTCTCCTCAAACACCGACTAAATTTAGTGTGAAAATGTTTAACTGACTTCTATAACTGCTCCTTTCCTGTAAAGATTGGACGGAACTCCTGACAACACTCGAAAACGACTGCCACGGTTTGTTGGTCAATGATGGGTCACTCCCTTTGGTAGCGGGTGCTGAAAGCAGTAGACTCTAGTCCCAAATCCTTGTCCTCCTAGCTCTAGTGTGACATTAGGATGATGAAATAGTACCGACCAAGATCATTGAACCTAAACGAATGCCTGTGGTTAGCATCTACTAGTACATCCTAAGTAGAACTTCTGGGGTCAGTTGCCAAGCGACGTGGGTATTCAATGTAGTGAGCTGTTTCATCAGCAATCTCCTTTCCGCAAACTCGTTCGACTACGTGAAAAGACATATCAATGCCGGCTGCCACCCCTGCCGAAGTGATGACATTGCCATCCTCAACCCATCGTAGTTTGCGGTCGACACTCGCCGACGGTTCAATTTGTTCCAAAATATCCAAAGATGCCCAATGCGAAGTAACTTTCTTGTCCTTTAACCAACCGGCCTTGGCTAGTAGCAGGGCTCCGGTGCAAACAGAAGTAACAAGGGAGGCCTTTTCTGCCGACGACCGGATCCAATCAATTGTCTCTTTGTCTTCCAACAAAGGACGAGTACCATACCCACCAGGAATGACAAGGATATCAACCGGTGCAGGCAATGAATCAAAAGTCCACTCAGCCTGCAGTTTGAGTCCACCTGTGGCAGTTACTTGAGGTGCCTTTGCCACAGTCCTAACAATAAATGGGGCTTTCTCGTCAGATCGTCGAGAAGCAGTACCTGGCTCAGTCCGGGTGCGTGAGAACACCTCAAACGGACCTGAGAAGTCGAGAACCTCGACCATGTCGAAAAGGAGGATTCCAACTGTTTTCTTCTTGCTTGTCATGGTGGAAGATTTTGTGTGCAAACAACAAAGGGGTTGCGGCTCCTCCCACAGCTTGAAACGTGACCCTTCCTAGCAGCTAGTACGTCATACTTCAGTCGTGCACTGATACCGATCACCCTCCAAAAGCACAAAGATGGGAGGATCCCGTCCCGACGACTAAAGTATCGCCAAGCCAAGCCCTACTAGACATGGATTTGGGCCCTCATGCCGGACTATATCCCCTTTTTCTTCCCATACACTGATGAAAAAGCAGCAACTTTTATCCAGTAGGAGAAGGACACACGGAGGGAACATCGGTATGCTGATATGGACGTTGTTCAAGAGAAATCATCTAATTCTATCCAAGCTAGATACTTTTATCACATTAATACTTCAGCTAACTTTTCAAAGGAAAGGGATGAACCAACCTCTGGTATTCTTGTTGAGCAATACAAAAAGCAGGGAGTTTTTTCAGAAAGTAATGAGAAGCACAGCTCTCAACGGATGGAAATCACAGGTTTTTTCAAGCAGCTGTTGTTTATGCCGCCGCCCAAAATTGAAATTGCCCTTGTGCTTGAATGCTGATTCTCTGATTGTCTTGTTTGTCACGGGTTTGTCGTACCTGAATAGAACAACGTAAATGGACATGCCGACGAACTGAGGATAGATAAGCGAACTCGTGGAAACTGAGAAGGCCATTCCTCCGTTGAGAGTTGAATTGCTGCGGGGGAAGTTGTTTATTGGGGATCAAACTACGGCTGTTGTGGGATACAACTGTGTATGCAAAAGACGTTTGAGTCCGTCCGTTCAGGTTTAAGTACATCGCCAGCTGGCTCGTGCAAGCGACCCCCTTCATTTTCGGACGGTTGAGACTTGGATGCTGAAGAAATGGCGATACCACGACTTGAGAGTTGTTGACATGATGGCAATGAAAGAAACAAATAGCAATACATTATTGTTACGAACACTTCAGCGTATGTAATGTTATCTATCTGATGCAGCGTAGATTAGACATCATGCTTCTCATCCCACTGGCTGTAGGTTGCACCAATCGGTCAAACACACGATTAGGCCCGTCTGCCACAGAACTACAAGAATACTCGAAAAAGTGCGATGAAATGTGTAAACTCTTGTACTACGTTGTAATCAATCTGAATAGTGATCGATATTCTATAGTAATATGTTGTGATATGTGCAAGCAAGTGCTCGAGATTAGGGAGCCGAAAGGTGGGAGAGCGAGAATTCATCAGACTCAGACAGCTGCTCCCCCCAATGGAGCACCGTTGGACCAGACATTCGTTGTCTCTTTGGTGGGCTTGTCATGAATTCGTCATCATCACTGTCGTACACCGGGTTTGCCCGCTTCAACATAAACATATCATTGTCGTCTTCATCCAACTCACTTCTTTGGCGGAAGATGTCTGGAAGAGGTTCCTCCATCTCAGACTCTAATGAAGGAGTTCTGGATTCCTTGTCAAGAGAAGGCCATGCGTTGTCATTCTCTTCTCCAAGGGAAACTTTAGAGTCGGTTGGCAATCTTGTTTTGATGGGATCGGACTTTGGCTTTGAAGTCTGCATTGTTGATTCATCCAAATGGTGTGGGACAATTAGGTTTCGTCGGCGATTGTAAGAGCAGAGAAGAATTCGTGAGTTGCCTGGCATTTTGTTTTGAAGTTTTGTTTCGATGGAGGAAGTGTACAGTTTGCAAGTGGTTTTTGTGACAGTGCGTGAAGCAGACAGTTTGTGGGAACGATTGCCACTGGTTTTGTGAGTTCCACAAATTTGCTGATGTTGGGTTCTCGAGGCATTCTTGGAACGGAAAGAGTATAGTCGAACGTGCAAGTCTCCGCCTATGATCGGCGATCTGTGGGATCGATAGCACACGAATAACACGGGAGGTCGAATAACTTCGAATATATAATATACCATACCGTATATATCGAATGTCCAAATATTGGACGAAACTGCCGCATCAATAAAAATATACCACTTGTATACGATATATACCTTCAAACCATCAAGCCGTTACTACCAACCCGGAGGAACTCACCTTGTTGTTCTGGACGACGATGGGCTCCGTGTTGAGGTTGCGAGGTTGCAACACTCGTCGATTGCTGTTGAAAACACTAGTGGCTCCTTCATCATTTGAGCTGAAGATGGTCAATTGGGAGGCAACGTTCACCATGGTCAATGTTCACTGTGCGGGGTGACTTTCCCAAGTAGTAAGGGGTGAATGGGGTAGTGAGTGTTGTGAAAGAGGAGGTTGTGACCTTTTGAGAAAGTGCCGCGCCAAAAGGAGGTGTCCTCCATCGCCTCCCATTGGACCAAAAATATCGATACCAGAGGCAACGGCTTGTTTGAACTGAAATGTCACATAAGCTAAATAATACAAACGAACACTAAATCGGAGTTTTTCTGTATTTGAGTGTGTGTGAATGCCAATCCCAACAGTCGTTTCATGTTGACTGAGACATGGATATGGTGCACCTCTGGGATGCTCAATCTTTCCAAGCTTGTGATTCAAGTATGATCAAGCCCTTTGGCGCGCCACACCAATCAATCAGGTCATCCCCATATCGGAAAAAGTACAGACGCATTTATCACCGAGTCGAATGTGCGTGGTTTTAGTACAGGAATCTACGTGGATGTTTCCCACAACCACTCGCACTCCTCCACCCACCCGTCTGGAACCACCCAAACTGGAGGGAGTGCTCAAATGCACAACTGCACTTCTGCAACAGAAAATTGTTCGACGGCACTTGCCAGGACATTTCTTGCTTGACCGAGAGGTACAAGTTGTGATAGAACCTACAAACCCTCTCATTCTGTAAAACACCTTCTTCATTTCTTTTCTTCCTAACAGCACAATGGCTTTGTCTGCAGACGCCGGTCAACTTGCCAATTTGTTGGCGGTTTTGACTCAACCTGACACCGAAGCCATCCGAAATGCCGAGGCCGCCCTCAAGCCTTTGCTCAAAGACCCTCGCTCTGTGCCAGCCTTGGTGGAAATTCTCAAGGCCAAGGATGCTCAGGTGAGTTTGCGTGTGGGTTTTGGGCCTGTTGGACTCCCTCATCCATGATTCTATGGATGTGATTCACGGAAGACGTGATGTATCGCGCAACGCCTGCACAAAAAAGATGCATCAACCCTTCCAACCTTACTAACTTTCTGTCCTCTTCTTCGATAGCCTCCTCCTGTACGACATGTTGCTGGAATTCTTTTGAGAAAGCGCCTTCCTGGACACTATGCCAAGTTCGATGCTACTAACAAGACCGCACTCAAGGCGGAAATCTTGGTTGTTTTGTCCCAGGAGCCGGAACGCACTGTCCGAAACGGTGTTGTCGGTGTTGCTGCCTCTATTGCGAAGTTGGAGTGTGATGCCGGAGGTACTTCTTGGCCTGAACTCTTTCAATTCATTGCTGCCGCTGCTGCCGCCGAAGGACAGCAAGAAGCCCGTGAGTTGGCTTTCTGGCTTTTGACGGAAATGACTGATACCATTGGAACACATCTCAAGGCACAATTTGAGCCAATTTCTGGCCTTTTCGCCAAGGCTTTGACTGCTGGAGAGGATGCCAAGGTGCAAAAGGCCGCCGTCAAGGCTCTTGGTCAACTTTTGTCCTTCCTCGCTGACGAACCTGAGGTTGATGTTTTCGCAACAATGATCCCTGCCATTTTGCAGGTTGCTAGCCAGCAAGTCAACGATGAAGAATTCATTTCCACTGTTTTGGATGTTTTGTATGATTTGGCGTACTCCCCTTCGCAGTCTGTTGCCGTTCACTTGATTCCTATTGTCCATTTCTCTTTGGAGTGTGTCAAGGCACAGAGCCTCGAAATGGGAATCCGCGATTCCGCTGCTTTGGTAATTGCGACATTGGCTGAGGCTAAGCCCAAGACTTTCGGAAAGGAGGAAGCTATGGTGTCTCAAGTTCTTGAGGTGTTGTTTGCTTTGATTGAGAACTCTCCAGATTCGGCTGCTGGAGCTTTGTTCGAGTCCAACCCGGCCTGGAGACAAGATCTCGAGGGTGGTGAGGATGGGGATTTCGATCCCGATGAGTTGGACTCTCCCACTGAGACTTCCATGGCTCAAGGAACCTTGGACATGCTTGCTTGCGAGCTTCCCAAGAAATATATCTTCCAACCTGCTGTTTCTCGCTGTGTTCAACGATTGTCTTCCCCCCAGCCCAACCACCGCAAGGCCGGTATTGCTGGACTTGGTGTCATTGCTGAGGGCTGTTCCGAGCCTTTGCGAGAGTACCTCCACGAGGTCATGCCTCATGTATTGAATGCCGCCCGTGACGGCGATGCTCAAGTGAGAGAGTGTGCCTGCTTTTGTCTAGGTCAAATCTCCGAGCATTGCCAACCTGAGGTGTTGACCTACTCGGAGCAAATCCTTCCTATTGTATTTGGATTGTTGGATGACCAAACCGTTGCCGTCCAAGCGACATCTTGCTATGTCTTGGAAATGTTTTGCGAGCGGTTGGAGCCCGATGCCGTTCGTCCTTTGTTGGACTCCCTTGTCAAGAAGCTTGCTTCCATGTTGGAAGGAACAACCAAGCGTAGTGTTCAAGAAATGGCTGTTGCTGCTTTGGCTGCAACGGCCGTTGCCGCAGAAGAAGAGTTTACCCCTTACGTTGGTGGGGTAGCTAACTTGATGACAAAATGCATGGCATTGACGGAAGAAAAGCTCTATTCTTTGCGCGGTCGTGCTTTGGAATGCATGGGACACATGGCTATTGCTGTTGGCCGTGAAACCTTCCGTCCCTACTTCCAAGCTACCATGGAGTGCGCTGTTGAGGGCCTCTCCCGCGACTCGACGGATTTGCACGAGTTCGCCTACGCAGTGTTTGCCAACTTGGCAAAGGTAATGAAGGAGGAGTTTGCTCCTGTCCTCCCTGAGCTTGTTCCTCACTTGGTCCAAGTCATTGGAACTGATGAAGGTCAATTGGAGCCTGCCGAGGATGCCGAAAAGGTACGAACAATGAATTCGTTTTTAATTCTCTGTCATTCACATTCAGCGATCCAATCCCCTCTCACCAGCGTGAACTCCAATCACTTTGTTTTGCCACACCACAGAGTGGAGACTTCGGGGCTCTTGATGATTCTGATGATGAGGATGAAGAGGGCGGCAACTATGTGTTGCATGTCCGCACTGCTCTTCTTGAGGTGAAGAAGGGTGCTATCACTGCCATTGGTGAGATGGCTGCCCACACCGGGGCCGCCTTCTGTCCTCATTTGGAGCCTGTCATGCAAGTGCTGCAGAAGGCTGCGAACACATGGCACCCCCTCATTAAGGGTGAAGTAGCTGATGCTTTGCCAAACTTGGTGGTTCCAAGTGTTGCTTCCTACCACAATGGCGAAATCCAATGGACTAAGGGAGATATCTCTGGAGCCAGCCCTATGAGCCAACATACTTCTGCAATCGTGGCAGCAGTTTTGACTGAGCTCATCGCCTTGATGAACGACGATGACAAGACCACCGTGGCCAAGGCCTGTGAAGGTGTTCAATCCGTCATTGAGCTTTGCGGTCCTCATGCTTTGCTCCCTGTTGCTAACGACTGTATGCAACGTGCTCATGATTTGCTTTCCAAGAAGGCTCCTTGCCAAGCTGCTGATGAGTTGTACGGGGAGTCCCCAGAAGATGACGACGACCATGATGTTGTGACTCAAGCTGCCTGTGATTTGGTTGGTGGTTTCTGCCGTGTCATGGGAGTGCAATTCGCCCAATACCTACCTCAATTCTTGCAAGTGGTTTGTGACTACGCCAAGTCCTCCCGTCCTCCTCAGGATCGTTCCATGGCCATTGGATGGCTCAGTGAAGTGGCCCAAGAGTTGGAAGGAGCCATCTTCGAGCACTGGCAAGGAGTATTCTTGCCTGCCATTCTTGCTGGACTTGCTGATCCTTCTGACGATGTTCGCCGCAACGCTGCTTTCTGTGCCGGTGTCTGTTGTGAGCACCTTCGCGAGAAGGTTGTCGATGCCTACCCTCAAATCCTTTCCGGCATTGAGCCTTTGTTCGGTGTTGACCCTGCCAGCACGGAGTCTGCCGCTGCATGCGTTGACAACGCTGCGGCTTGCGTTTCCCGCATGATCATGGCCTCCCCCGGCCACCTCCCCATGGCCCAGCTTCTCCCCGCTTTGTTGAAGTTGTTGCCCCTCAGGACCGACATGACCGAAAACGAGACTGTATACACCTGCTTGCTCGGTTTGTTGCAAATGAACCAGCCTGATGCCATTGCCCAAAAGGCGGAGATGAAGCGAATATTCACCGAGGCTGTTGCCCCCGGCAGCAAGGTCGATGAGGCTGTCCAAGAGAAGTTGAAGCAAGCTTTGGCTGCTCTCTAACTTAGCTTGATTGGTAGTAGAAGTGCATTGATGTTCAAATCACAGTGAAGAAGCAACACAAAGCACTAGGCAAATAAATTTGTAAATCCAATATGATCTGACACACTAGCTAGTAGTTGGTGTTATGATGGTCGATCGCTGCATCCATAGGGTATCGCAAAAGTTTACTCATCATCATCGTCCTTGCGGACGATACGGAACGCCCTACGCAATCGCTTTCGGAAAGTATCGCATTCGGAATACTTGTCGTCGTTTTCATCCTTGGCAAGGTTGCGAACAAACTCATACCTGCCACTGGAAGCTGGGTGACTGGACATGAGATCGTTCTTGCTTCCTCCATTGGCTTCTTCGAAATCGTGCATTTTCTTGAAGACCTTGGCACCACGCTTGGTATTGAAACATCCCATAGCAGCTAGCTTACAGCCCAACTCGTCAGCCTCTCCTTCGTTAGAGCGAGAGTGAGCGGCAACAATGGCCTCACGTGAGCTTCCCAAGAAACTGGCAACCGCTAGACTGAGCATACCCTCTGTGGGATCCAGCATAAGAAGTGTGATTTCTAGACCACGGAAGAGAAACTCGACAATGTTTCCTGTGGAGTTGTGTCCCATGATCAAGTGGGAAATCTCATGTCCAAGAATCATGGCAAGTTCATCATCATTGGAAACAAATTCTTTGAAGAGTCCGGTAGTGACAAAGAAACGTTGGGGCAACATTTCAGACACGAAAGCATTTGGGATATGAGTATCGATGAGAATGTATTGCCAGTTCTTGTCTCCATCTACTGTGAATCCTTCAATGCGCTCCAACGCGTGCTGCCAGTGCTCCACTTCAGGGTCGGCGTTGAGCTCCCGAACGTATTCGAGTTTGGACAATTTCGCTTCTCTACTCTTGAGCTTTTCCGTGGCCTTTTCGGTTGCCTTCTCGAGTTCACTACGGACAAATCGGCGAGCCGAGTTGATGACAATACGTCCTACTTCAGCAACCTTTTGGGCCCTAGCATCCCTTTCCTCTTGTTTTTCAACCCCTCCACGAATCCAACCAATTCGAGAAAGTTTAGGGTCTTTGACTTTTTCAGCAATAATGGAGACACGATTTCCGTCCTTGACGCCAAAGGAAGCAAGAATTTCCTCGAATGTACCCTGTTGGATTTTGAGCGGGTTGCGAACCGTCTCCACAACACCATTTTGGTATCCCAGCGTGTAGATGGCAGTGAGCAACAGGGGAATACGGGTTATCTTGAAGGCAAGTGCAATTCTTTTCCATGTCCTGGAAGAACCCGAGGACTGAGAAACAGTTTTGGCTTGCAGGCCAGTCGCACCTCCAGGCTGCACAGGTTTCCTAGAGAAGGTAGAAAAGTTATGCACTTGTTGTTGCAAGCGGCAACGAACAAGCAGAGAACTACCGCCAGTACTCGTACTGCTGTTCGCAGTTGTGAGTAGCTTGCTGCTGAATCGCTGCAGCGATACTCGATGGGAGCTGGCAATCACCGACAACATGGTCCGCTGCTTTCAATCGTGCTCTCCCGAAGGCTTTCCCCTGTTTGTGAGGTGATGAGAAGAAAGATCTCCCCCCTCCTCCTCGTGTACTACCGGTAGTCCGGTGGGTCGTACCGACGACTCGGCTCTCGGACGCACCAGCTAGCCCAGCGAGCTAGAGCGACACCAAAAGATCTTGCTACTACCGGTAGTAGTAGCTTGGTTGCATTGAATGTAGGCCGTTCACTACCACTACTAGCTAGAGTATTCGTACTGTAATAGTGGGTGCAGCGGCAACTTTGGAGGGGTAGCAATAATAATATGCGAATCAAGTACCTGAATCCCCAAGGTCGAGTTTGCTACTACAGCACGGGACTCTACTGGTACTAGTACCAGGTACCACGATACTGCCTCCTGCACGTTTGGGACCTTGTCGTCCATAGAAATACTCTTTCAGTCAGAAGTCAGAACAAAACACATATTCTAGTATTATGGCATCTCGCGGGGCCGCGGCGACAAAATGGTAGTCGTCGGCATTTGCACAAGCTTGCTGCAGTTCACTTTCAATCGAGGTACTAAGGCAGGTTTGGAATTCTACAACAAGCTACTCGTAGTGCTGTTGGACGTTGGACGACGAGTGGTGGTGTTGCCGGGATCCTGAGAGCGCCACAACAATGTTTGGGGTGCTGTGCAAGAATGATTCTCTAGCATGTGGATCGTTTCCCACCCATATCTTCTTGCAAGAAGACGTTTTGATGCAAGTTCTGCCGGCACTATGGACAAGCCAATCATCACAGTTTTCCATTGAAACAAGAGGTGGTTCGCCCTTTTTTTGCATCCCCGCAACAACAACTGCAAATCCATTCCGTTGCGAGCAGGCAAGTGTTATTTGGTCGGATGTCTCCATAGGACATCCTTGGAGGCCTCCCTTAGTTACCACGACAGGAACAAAAAGTACCAAGACTCGTCCAGTTCTCTTCCTAAGTAATAATTCCCAATGAACCGCCGATGGGGTAACAAAAAAATGAGAATGCAAAGTATGTAAAGTGAAACAAAAAGATACAGGAGTTGTAATGAAGGAGTTAAACCGAGTTAGATACAGTATGTAGGAAGTCTATTGCTCCAAACAGGAAGTCAGAAAATCTAGTGAATCATAGAGCCCCATGTGAAACACTGACTGGGGAGATTTCCCAGTTCTTGCGTGTTGGACTCTTGGAGTAGGAAGGAGTATTGGAAATGGAGGAAATATCGAGGAGCCCAAAGTCTCGGGCCATAGAAATAGGATGGCCAGCGTCAGCATTATCGCCTTCATCCATCAACATCTCAGGCCAGAACGAGTTACGCAATCGTTCTTGCAAGTGACGAATAGGTTCATCATTTGGCGTAAGGATCGTTCCGCCAGACATGGCGGACGTCCTCACCACGGCCTCGTTGAAGTAGTTCTTGACAGAGCTTGGAAGTGCAGACTCAGTCAAGAGATCCATAGAGACTAGGATGGAAGCATATGCTACTTGAGCTGGGGAGTGGACAGAGCAGGCACTTCCCAGACACACAGAGAGTTCTGTGAGATACCGTGCCAACTCATGGAGCACATGAAGCACCAGATCGTAACTCTTGCGGCATTCGTATGGGACAGCCGAATACGATGGCATGAGCCTCAAGAGGTAGGATACAATTGTCATGGGGCTTGGCGGGTGGACCTTCCACCGGAGATCCCTCAACATCTCTTGTTCCATGTTCGTGATATCTTGGGCGCAGAACTGCCCCCTGGAAAGCTCCACAAAGGCATTGAGTCGCAGCCTGCGGTGAGGCGAAACACCTTCATCGCTGTTGTCTGAGTTGACCTTGATTGCGAGGTAGAGACTTGTCATGGCAATCAATTGAAAGCCGCGACTGTCCACGCTTTGTTGGCACGAAGGACATGGGCACAAACCCATCTCAGAGTGCGGGCGAGCCGCTAGGTAGCGATCAAAGATATTAAGAGCACAAGAGACAACCTCTCTGTCCAATCGAAAGTGGTCAATTACCTTGAAAGACCACTGACAGATTTTCCTCCTCCATTCCCCATATGGAAGGCGCCCTCCCTCACAAGAAGACCGATGACAAGGAATGTGAGGCACCTTGTAGGACTCTTCCATTACAAGAATGGACATCAACTGATCCACAGACAAATCAGCATTCAAACCTCCAACTAGAGAATGACTAGACAAGCCGCAATCAACTGCAGAAACCATGATGCTCAATTCAATGTTTGTGATAGAAACAAGAGATTCTGAGTTAATTGGGGTATCAATGGCAGGTTCTTGAACCTCCAAAAAAATTGTACATGATAACGTCGAACGGTTTTCAGCAATCCTCCCAAATTCTTGGGCTCGTGGACGCCTGCAGGACCCAGTACCAGGTTCAAAAACCTGGAGATCCGAACGGAGTTAACCGACCAAAATCTCGGCCGACAACGGCGAGGAACTGACGCAACCGAAGCGTACTGGAGGAATTTGTAGAATCACTTAGAAGTCCCGGTTTGGCAAGGTGATGCACTACTGTGGTACGGCCTAATTACCGAGCCACTCGACATATGCATTCTTCGTAAGCACATAAAGCAATGGGAGTCCGGCGATTCGTTTCATTATTGATTCCTCTCGCAAATCTCCGCCTGTCGACCCATTGATTCGTGGATGAGCCTGCCCTTTGAAGTTTTTCCCACCCCGATTCGCTCTCAATTTTTCTTTACAAGAGATAGAGTCGTTGAGCGAGCCTTTGTTAACTGTGTTGGCTATTGTGAAACCACTCTTTGGAAAATAGTGCAGCATTCCCACCAACGGGCTGCGCATTTGGGATCGCAAGAAATGATGTCATCGACCATGTGAGTCGCCGCCAAGAACAACGTTCTGTGTTTCGTCTCGAGCTGTACTGGACTCAAAGAATGTTATACGCCTACCCGTGCATTCATTGTGCTTCGCGGTAGGAGTCTAACAAGCACATACTACTTGACGATCTCGCTACTACCCTTGTTGGGCATGCTGCAGTAGTACATCATGTAGTGTCATGCATTTTCATAAAATAGTATCTTGTCTACTGTCCTAGCTTAAAGGGAGACTCCGTAGGCCGCTGCCAGAGCCAGTTGCTGTCGAATGGGACCAAAGTTTTGAATGACGTTCATGCCGAAGGTCTTGGCATGCAAGAGGGCCAGGTTCTGGTTTCCAAAAAGTCGTTGGAGCGTATGCATGCCAGCTAGCGAAACAGATACATTTCGTTCACGTTTCGACGCATAGTCATTCAAAAACGTAGATGCGTCCATTCCGGACGTGCTGGCCTTTTCAATTTGAGCCGCCAGGGCTTGGACGTCACCAAGTCCTAGATTGAGCCCTTGTCCTGCCATGGGATGCACTGTGTGGGCGGCATCTCCCACCAAGGCAGTACGTCCCGTGACATACTTTCTGGATTGATAGCAAGTGAGAGGAAACGAGAATTTGGGAGATACAATATCGGAAATGGTAGGTGGTGTTTGCGTCTTTGGGATAGGATAGTGAGATGCCATGGCCAAACCGTAGTGGACGGTATCTAGTACCTTTTCCGCCCCATAGAGTACATTGGACAAGATTCCACCTCCACTGGCGCATTTGCCTTCCATAAGAGGTGGGAGACGCTGGGCGCCCTCGGAAAGGGATTCATTCAACAAACTGACCAAGTCAGCGGTGGGTGCATCCTTCCAAGCGCGAACATTCTCGGGGGAAGTACTCCAAACAATGACGGCATGGTTGGGGGAGTAGGTGGGGAGCATGGCCATTGGAGCTCCATCGGGCAAGAATCGTTGAAAGGCTCGTTTGGGCAAGGGAGAATCCAATTGAACGGTAAATGTCAATGCGTGTTGTTCGTACTCGGTTCCAATTCTGGAAACTCCCAGGGTCTTTCGGATCCACGAATTTCCTCCATCGGCGCCGACGAGTACAGCCGCTTCCAACGATTGCCCATTGTTGGTGGTAACCTTGGCCAATGAATGCACATCTCCAGGTGTATCTAGAGACTCCAACGTAGTATTGGTGAAGCAAGTGGTATTGGCTTGAATCTCATTCCAGAGCGCCTCGACCAAAGGTCCATCCTCGACGCAGGCTCCTAGATATGGGGCCTTGAGGGGATCCGCATTGAGATCACGAGTTGTAAAAGTAACACTAGCAGGAGAATTGGCTTGCCAAACTTGCATAGCATCATAGTACCCCAAGGGTAGGTTGTTGCAGACATTTTCTCCCAAGACACTCAAGGAATTAGGAGAGAGCGCATAGGAACGAGGGTGGGGAACCCTGGAGGCAGGATCTCCCAAGGATTGTGGAGGTCCTCTAGCCTCCAACAATCCCACTTTAAGCTGAGGAGCCTTGTCATTCAAAAGGCGAGCCATACTGCAACCCACACCTCCACCACCGACAATAAGGACATCAAAATATTCACTTTCCGTAGTGCTTGCACTGGACAAAGATCGCTCCGATACTGCCCTCAGGAATTGACACTTGGCAGCATGTTGTGCCAATGTTCTGGAGAAACTGTGACTATGAACTCGAGCCAACATGTTCAAATTGTACTAGTGTATCGGTATCTGGCAAATACAACGTCCTCGTACAATACAGGATACCCCTACTAGAGCAAGAAATGCGAAGTGATGACGACGGCCAAGGATATTTTGATGATGATCCGCCAACTCTGGTGTTGGTCGTTGGTCGTTGGTCGTTGGCGGTTGGTTCTCATTTGGTTGGATCGATTCAGTCGAGGGAAGGAATCTGGCTTGAAGACTGACGTCACGTGTCACCAGCCCCAAAAGTTCCTTCTGCTTCTGGAAGAAGATCTAGAGCACGAGGAGCACCGCATTGGAGGAAACCTCACAAACAACTATTCTTGTTGTTGTTGTAGCACAAGCGCCACCGTCACCATTCCGACGTTAATTCCAGCCAGATCTCTTTGTAGTAGCAAGAAACTTTGTCTCTTGCTGTTGTTGTGTAGTGCGTCTCTCTCGTGTGCCTTTGCCTTTTTGCCTCTAGCGTTTGCCCCTCGCCATTCTCCTTTGACTGCCATGTCCGCCGAAATCATTGATGGAAAGGCCATTGCTGCCGATATTCGAGAGGAACTCAGAAAGGAAGTTGCTTCCATGGTGGAAGCTGGCAAGCCCACTCCTGGACTTGCCGTCTTGTTGATTGGGTCGCGTCGAGATTCGCAGACGTACGTTAACATGAAGAAGAAGGCTTGTGCCGGAGTGGGGATTACCAGTTTTGGATACGATTACGACGAATCTGTCACACAAGAAGAAATCATGGCCAAGATTCAAGAACTCAACGAACGATCCGACGTTCATGGCATTTTGGTGCAACTTCCTCTTCCGGCTCACTTGGATGAAAAGGCCATTTTGGATGCCGTTGCCCCGGCAAAGGACGTGGACGGTTTGCATCCTGAGAATGTCAGTAAGTTGGCCTTGCAAGGGACACATGGTAACAAGCAAGGATACTGGACATCTTTGGACAAGATTCCTTTTTCGGTTCCTTGCACACCTTTGGGATGCATCGAGTTGCTCGATCGTTCCGGTGTCGAGATTTCTGGAAAGCGGGCTGTCGTCGTAGGACGTTCCAACTTGGTCGGACTTCCCGTTTCCTTCTTGCTGTTGCACAGGAATGCCACTGTCACCATTGTGCACTCTCGCACCAAGGATATTCAGGAGGAAGTCTCTCGGGCTGACATTGTGATTGCTGCCGTTGGAAAGGCGGAACTCATCAAGGCAGACTGGTTGAAGGAGGGGGCTGTTGTCATCGATGTTGGTATCAACAGCGTCGACATTCCTCCAGAGCAACGAGTTGAGGGAAAGAAGCCCTACCGGTTGGTGGGAGATGTGGACTTTGCTGACGTCTTTAGCAAGTGTTCCAAAATCACACCAGTTCCTGGAGGAGTGGGTCCCATGACCATTGCTATGCTATTGCGCAACACTGTCAACTCGTGCAAGCGCACCTGTGGAGACTTGGTACGTCCTGTCGCATTGCATTGTTTGTATTTGGCTTTTTCAGTAGTGTGTTTCCTCGTCTCACCGTTTATCTTGTTGTTCTTCGTAGTGAGGTGTGCGTACCTGTGCCAAAACGATGCAATCCCATTCACAGCAGTGTGCTGGGAGAAACAGAAGAAATAACTAGCTGATGTAGTATCCATTTGTTTGTTTGCACAGATTCCCCCCAAAAGACACTAGTATTATAGTACGGTAGTATAGTATGTGCATCATGACGAAGACGATGGTAATGACGATGACGAAGACTGTTGCCCCAACCCATAGTGATGGCGAAACCAAGTACAAAATTGCCGGACAGCTTGTCCCCGATGACTTCGTTGATTCTTTTCTGCGAGGGTCCATTGACTGAAAGGCTGCGAGTATCCTTCCGGAACAAATTCTGCATCCCAACCAAATCCTGAATGTCCCGGTTGCGGAGGAATCATCTTGCCATGTACATGTCCCGTAAAGAGAATGGGTTCATGGTCGGCTTGGGGTGTAAAGGCCAGTGTACACGTAGCGGTAGCAGATGTATCGTCTCTGAGCAACTTGTACCATCCAGATTGGACTTTGCCTTGATACCATTTGATGTATGGACCAGGCATACCTCCAAGTGCATGCAAATGCAGGGCTGTATCTTCCACCAAAGAGGGCACTCCCCCTGCCAACTGCGAGCCCAAATGCGCCTTGTGACGCGCAATCTTGGCGGTGGTTTCATGTTGATATTCCGGAAGGTCCACATTCAAGACATGCAAGCGTATCAAGGACTCTTGAGGTTTGGTGGGATGCATCAGTCCTTGCTCTTCGAGGATCATGGAAATTTCACGAACCTGTTGGATATGGTGTTGGTGTTGGCGGTGGTGGTTGCATAATATGAATACCAAAAGGTTGAAAGGTGTAGAAATGGTGTGAGTCAGTGTAGTGGTATTCGAAGTCAATGCCAAAGCCAAGCGAAGCCAGAGGTTCTAGTTAGTAACGGACCTTGCGAGCATTGCCCGAGCAAAAGGTAATGTCAAAAGGAGTGGGGTGCGGTGGCGGTTGATGCAGTAGATGCGGTGAATGATGATGCCCATGACGTGAAATGCTATGAGTGATTCCAACAACCTGTGATGATGGGCGTGTGAAATGGTGCTGTTGTTGCTGATGATAGGCTTTGGGAACCAACCAGGTCGTTGCAAAGGCGGAAACAGTGGTACGAGTGTTGTTTGTAGTGTTGGAAAATAGTGTCCATGGAAGCAACAAGAAAAGAGCCTGCAACCATGTGTGTTGTCTTGTCATGTTGAAAGTAGTGACACTTCCGAAACCAAGAACTATGGCAACCACAACCACAACCACAACCACAACAACCACTGACTGACATTATATTGGTTGACTNGAAGCCGTCGACATTCCCATGGACATGTTCCGATCCAATTATAATTAGGACTCGGTGGACTCAATGTAATATACGAGGTCTGAGTAGCTCGTGAAGGTACGCCTGTACGAGGTACGACTTCCGACGACGACGACGAGGCCACGAAAAAAGACGCAAAAGACAATAAAACGGAACAAGTCCTTGTTGATGAGCGAAAGTCCAGCAACAACTTCGACGAGTGAGCGAACGACGAACCCTTCGTCCAACAGCGGCCGAGGATCCTCCAACCGACGAGGCAGAGGCGGAGGCCGTGGACGCGGTCGCGGCAGAGGGCGAGGCCGAGGAAGAGGAGGGCGAGAGTCTGCTGCTCCTGCTGCTCCTGCTGCTTCTACTGGTACAAGCAATAGTACAAATGACGATACTGCCAACAACACGGAAACTACTACTACAGACGCAACTGCTGCATCAACCACACGTGGTGGCAGAGGAAGAGGTCGCTCCAACAACCACGGGCATGGACGCGGAAGAGGCCGAGGACGTGGACGAGGAGGCCGAGGTCGAGGCAGATCTCGCCCCAAGAATACAACTACGTCTTCTCAAGCCTCTTCCAACGCCACACCTCCACTCGATGGACACGACGATGGACAGGATGCAACAGACTTTGCGCTAGAAGAACACTACACCAATGGCCACAATGGCCATGTCACTCTCGATGGAATGGGTACTGTTCTTGCCCGTCATGATCCTTCTCCACTTACTCACACTTCCAATACCCTTGCAGAAGGTTCTGCTGCCGCCAAAACCTTGTCATTGCCTGATCCCAGGCTCCTGGCGCCTGCTTCCACAACTGCAGGCAATGTCCCTATCATTCTCACTAGAAACATGAATGCTCCTCTGGATCAACAAGAACAACAACAGCAACAACAGCAACCGCATGCCTTTGATCATGAATCCGAGACGCAAAAGCTATCAGAACGCATGGCAGCCGCAGCCCTGGGAGACTACGACGATGATGACGACGACGACGACGGCAATGCCGCTCCTCCTCCTTCTGCGACCAATGCGAGTTCTACTGACGTCCATTCACCTGCTGCTGCCACTAGTAGCCCTGTCCAACCGCAACAGCAACAGCAACAGGTACCACCATCCGATTCTGCCCAACAGCAGCAGGGACAGCAGCACCAACAACATAACCACAAGGAACGTCCCCCCAAAAAGAAGAATCGCAAGAAAAAGAAGGACCCCTCCCCACCGCCACCAGAACCACAGTCTGCTCCAGATGTGTCTGCCACCGTTGCTATACAGGCCCTTCCTGCCCAAGAAGTCAGCATCACTGCCTCCACTACGGTACAGATTCGTCGCAACGATTCTTCTACCGATGTTGCCGCCAAAGATGACGCCCCAACCAAAATCACTGGTGTCGATTCCAAGAAGAAAGGAAAGTCAAAAAAGAAAAAGGCACTCTCCAAAGATGATGCTGCCAACCAACGTGCGGCCAAAGCCTTCAACAAGTCCGTCCGACAATGTGTGGAGCGAAGTGACCCAGATGCCATGCGCCTCATCCTCAGAGACAAGAGAAACCACAACTTTGCACTCGATAAGAATGTCTTGGAAACTGTCATGAAGGCCTATGTCATGGCTGCCATGTTCGAAGATGCCTTGTATTGTTTGCGCAACTGTACTCTCCCTGGAACACTTGCTACACAGCAAACGGAGCGAATCTTGCAGTGTCTCCCACAGAATCTGCGCAACAGCAGTGCCTACACGGCTGCCGACATGATCAATGCCTTGTGCATTGCTACCGAGTTCGATCATCCTACCAGTCGAACCTACTTTTTGAGAATTGTCCGCGGTATTTCTCTGGAGTTCTTGGAAGAAGTCATGGCAGCACGTGATCGCATTTGTTCGGCACCCTGCGAGCGGCTCGTCCGATCCTCTGTTTGTGTTGTCGATGCCAAATTGAAGCGAGGCAAAAAGCCTGGAGAGTTACTTGTGGCTCCAGGATATCAGCTGGGAGTCTTTGTTCCGGATTCTATGGAGAATCGAGGTATTCAAACGGGAGATGCTGTCTCTCTCCTCCCTTACGCTGGACCCTACCCCATGTCGGCCGAAAGTTTGGACCGCAACATGATTGAAGCTACCGTTACCAACACCAGTCCCATGGTTTTGCGACTTCAAGACAAGACCAATTCCAATCTATATGCCATGTTGACCGAAGGAGTGGACGGAAATGTCTATCGCATTGACAAATTAGCCAATCGGATGGGATTCAACCGTCAACTCACAGCCGCTGTGGGGATTGCAAGTCCACTTCCCGACCCCGGAACGCGAGACATTCGTAGACCTTCCCCGTCCCTCATCAAGGCAATCACAGCCATGGATGAAAACATTGATCGCGTCATGAAACAGTCTTCGAGTCCTTCCTTCCAGGGAGAACTCACATCCACAGCTGCCCTTTGTGCTCAAGCAGCTCCTTGGCATTACGAAGATGAAAAGGAAGACCCTACCGATGATGATGATTTCCGAATGACTTCTCACTTAGCTCTCGAGAAGTATGGTGCACTGGAAGGTTTGAATGCCTCTCAGCGATTGGCGGTGGAAGGAGCTGTCTCGAATCGATTGACACTGGTGCAAGGTCCTCCGGGAACAGGTATGTACAATGATTTTATGTGAAAGGTTGCTGTTGCTGCAACAGAGTCGTCTAACTTGTTACTATCTTTGTTCATCCCAAAGGTAAAACAGCGGTTGCTATTCGCATTCTACAGCACTGGGCGCGATTGGTAGATTCGAATACTGCCAATGGTGAGGCCCCACAACCTATCTTAGCCACCTCCGATTCCAACATTGCCGTTGATAACCTTGTGGAAGGATGTGCAGCAGTGGGGCTTCGGGTCGTCCGCTTGGGAAGACCGGAAGCTGTTCGACCAGAGTTGCTTCGCTATTGTATAGATCGTCCGCCATCGTCCTATGGTCCCAATGGGAACCAGTCCGCTGGGAATAATGCGGGCACCGCATTCAAGGAACGAGCCAAAGCCTTGAAGAAGGCACAGATTATTTGTTGTACATGCATTGGATCGGGTGGTGATGTATTGGATACTATGACATTCGATCGGGTTCTTGTGGACGAAGCTACCCAAGCGACAGAACCTGCTGTCCTGGTGCCGTTGATGAGAGGCTGCAGACAATTGGTTCTGGTCGGCGATCACTGCCAGCTGCCTCCCACCGTGTTGAGCACAAGAGCGGAAGAGGAAGGTCACGGAGTACCCTTGTTTTCGAGAATGGTCGCTTGTGGTGTTCCACCATTCATGCTGGATACGCAGTATCGTATGCACCCATGCATTGCCATGTTCCCATCGGACTTGTTCTATGGAGGAAAGCTACTCAATGGAGTGTCGGCCCCCGAGAGACGACCTTTGGCAGGTTTTCCCTGGCCGCGAGAAGAGTTCCCTGTAGCCTTTCTTCCAGTGAAGGGAGTGGAGATGGACGATGGAGTAAGTAAAATGAACGAAGCCGAGGCTGCGGCTGCGTGTGACGCAGTGGCGGCTCTTTTGGATGGAGGACAATGTGCGCCTTCCGATATTGCAGTGGTAACCCCCTATGCCGCACAAGCTCGGTTGATTCGCCGAATGACAAGACGCCTGGCCCAAAACACTGGACCTCCGTACATTGAGGTATCGTCCGTGGATGGTTTCCAAGGTCGTGAGAAGGAGGCTGTGGTATTTTCAGCCGTGAGAAGCAATGACTATGGAGCCATTGGGTTCACATCGGACTGGAGGCGTGTGAATGTATCGTTTACTCGTGCTCGGCGTGCTTTGATTGTGATTGGAAACGATCAAACGTTGCGGCGAGGTGACCCCGACACATGGATGCCGTGGCTGGCGTGGGCCGATGCACAAGGTTTGAACATGGACAAGCCCGGGGTCCCCCGTGGTCGCTACGATCCCGAGCAATTGCGACGGGTCCGAGGTGGAACCACTGCCGCCGAAATGCTCAAGGACGTTCTTGCCCGACAGCAGGCTCAACTCAAGACAGCCGAACGCCAACTAGAAAAGGCCGAGAAGAACGCCGCTGGCCATATCATTGGGCAAGAAGACGACGAAGAAGAAAAGGTACTATCGTTGGCCGAGGACTTGGCTCGTCTAACCAACACGGAAGGGAACTGGGACGACTCTGATGATTCAGACGTGGACCTGGGAGACCTCCCCGACTATTCCACAGGTGGCAATCTTGCGCCCACCTCGAACACGGGCACCAATGGAGCATCGAACGATGCCGGACCGGTCGATGTTTGGGATTTATAAAATGACAGCAGTACTACGTTGAGTAACAAGAAAGAAAGGATCCCTTTTGTGGTGAGCATAATAGTACAGCTATTGGTTGGTAGTTGTTACAGAATTGTTGCTAAATTGGGTAGGATTGGTAGAATTGGAAGGTTCGGTACTCGTAGTTGACTAGGCGCGAACAGCTTGAGCGTCACGCTCTCCCATAGCTTGGGCTTCCTTGGCAGAAACCTTGGTGCTGATGGCACAGAGTTCCGCAATGTAGTCCGGGTCGCGGAAGCCTTCCGCCCGCTGGAAATTCTGAGCCCGCATGACTGTATGCAAGACTTTTTGTTGTCGCTGACGAAGCTTCTGTGATCCCTCCCTGGTTCGAATTTCGAGCCCCCTTGCACAAAATTCGAAGTTTCCATTCAGAGCTTTCCTTCCCTTGGTCATGACTTGCAGGGATTGTTTGTTGGAAAGACGAATGGCTTGGTAGTCTTGGGCTGTCATCCACCGTGCTTGAAGTTCCTCTTGTGGAACATCTTCTATATGGGTGACTTCTTCTACTCGGATCTCGGCTGAAAACAGAACTCTCCGTCTCTCTTTCGACTCCATGGAGCTGTTGGTGCGGATGCGTTTGGAACATCGAAGGATGGAGGGAGAAGTGCTCACCGCACCCAAGGGACGAGGTGTTCTATGTACGCGTTGTAGGTGTATCGAGTCGTTCGAGCAATCAGCACTATCCAAGTCAACCAAGGGGCAACAAGAGCTAGCTTCTCTGCGGATTTGCTCTGTGCTGATGCATTCGGAAAGTTCGGAAGAGGGCGACATGGTGCTTGTGCAAGTGTGGAGCGTTGAGTGTGTTGAGTGTGTTGAGTGTGTTATCGTACTAGACCCGTGGTGAGATGCTCAAGCGGTGGATTCGTGCAGGATTTGTGATGACGCTACGAGCAGCTCTGTTCCCTGCCAAGTCAGGATTAACTCAAATTCCGCTCATCGACCAAGGTAAACAACAATTCCGAATACAATATCTACTAGAGCCCCTTGTTCTTGGGGACGAAGTTACGATTAGGGCTCATTTCAAGCCAAAAGGCTCCGGATGTCATCAACCCGTCGAACGGTCATACTTAATGCTTCTTGAATGAGGCAAGAGTGTTGCAAGATCACCGAGACTACGGAAATAATGGGTCTCTTTCGTAGCCAGATCACGAGTAGTAAACGCATCGATTCGGTTCTACTATGGATGGGGCGAAAGCATCTCTAGGGGATCAAAGTCACAGCATCCGAAAGGGGCTATAGTCTCCCGATATATCCGACCGAGGTGGTACGGGACCTCTATTTCTTGCAGTGTACCAGCCTCTGTAAATCTCTACACGTGTGCAGGATTCACTGTGATGATTCTCGTGGTCCCATACACCATTGAATTTCCACCGACCACCTTAATCTCCTACTTCAACGAATTTATCATAAAACTCAGTTGTGGTGGCGGATTGGCGGATAGTACATTAAAGATGTAGATCAATGGAGTCTTGGTCTCGTAAATGTTGCAACGAAGATAGGGAATGGAACTATAGCCTCCAAGACTCTCTTCATCAAACTTATCCATGGAGTTAGCAATTGGTTGGCCCCTTCGCCTCTAGAGGTACCTGCCTGTTAGCTGCAGCGATCCTCCTCCTTCGTTGCCGATACTCTCGTGTTGTACCACTAACGTGGGCATAAAAACTTGACAAACAAGCAAGATACTTTCTAATTCCCTTCTTCCACACAATTCCATGAGAGTCGATGGTACCGCTTGGATATTTTTCAGTCCCTAGCGCTCCTTTTGGACCCTCTTGTCACGACCAAACTCATCCACGACGACCACGACGTGGTCTCAAGGTTGTACCATGAAAATGTCAAAGCGAACGACTCGATAAAACCCTAAACTACCAGCCAAAAAAGCGGTTTGTCTTTGTAGATGTTGCGTTACTACTGGGAACGTTAGTTAGTAGTTTGAATGACCAGTACAATTTTTACATGTGGCCGAGATTGAGGGAGAAACCATCGCACCCACATAATGTTTTTATTAGGCAAGATTCAACAACAACACAGTGCCGCTGGAAACATGCGGTAGTCAACCAGAAGTATCGGGATACTATTGCAACATCACTTTTCCAACAAACTTAGCATAAGAGAATATCAGAACTTGTATCGCATTCTTTTCTGGCAAGACTCCAAGGTAAATCTCTCCAACAATGGACCGCACTCTCGAACCTTCTGAAAACAACCACTCTCTTATTGTTTCTGCTTCCAGTTCGGGTCTACATGTTCTCCCAAACCACTGGACATGAAAAGTGTATCACTTGTGGCAAGACAAGAGAGCGAAAATAGAGAAAAGAATAGAGAAAATAGTAATAGCACTACATCGTGGCAACCCCACCACCATTAAGGGGTAACAAAAGCAAGGACGTGCTAATGTGGTAACTGGTTTTCTAGTTTCGACTGTTCCTCGTCCCCTTGACGCGATACAATATTCGAGAGGTCAAGAACACGTTGCAAGTCGGTGTCATACACAAGGTTTCTTGTTGAAGGCGTCATGGCCTCCTAAAGTTCATCTTCTGAGTAGTTCGTAGGGTGATTCGATGTGCTACCGGCATTAGTACCGGTAGTAGTTGTAGCTCCATCATATGCCATCATGGCTGCCAACGATTCTGCCAAGGCAAGCTGGATCATCTCTTCTTCTTGTGTCCCACCAACAACATGGTCCTGGGTTGACAATGACAAGGCATGTGCAAACTGAAGAGACTCCTCGCGATCTTCTTGCTCTGCTTGAAACAGCGACTCTGAAAGGGCTCGAGTCAGCAAGGTTTCTTCTTTGTGTAGTGCTTCCAAGGTTAGTCTATGATGTTCCAAGCTCTCTACTATGGCCTTTTCACAAGCAGCAATTTCACGAGGAGTAGGATCTATGAGGGTTTCGCCACTCTTGCCTCTTCGTCGGGATGGAAGCTCAGGGACCGGGGTAGGGGCGTTCTTGATCAGTACTTTGGAATCGGCAGGTTGCGGCGGAGGGTAAAGAACAATACCAGAATGAACATTGACTTCGAAAGATCCTTTGTCTTTTCTTAATGAGAATTGGATTTTCCGCTTCTCGAGAACAGCTTGAATGGCAGAACGCATCACTGGGCCATCTTTGCCGTGAGATCCCTTCCCTGTGATAACCAGTACCCAGGCTGCTTGTTGCTTCACAAAGCGACGGGAACAGTCCTCCAGAAATCTCGTCAAGGCGGCGACTCCCTGTGATGTGGTGAAACCATGTAGATCGAGCGTAGCTAGAGTTTGGCCTCTAGGCATGGGTTGCTTGTGGCGACTGCTGTCTTTCATGGCTCGGAGGCTTTGTCATTGCTCATGCTCCATGGTTTGTCTGCTGCTGATGGTGGGTGGCTGCGGTCCAAATCCCGATCCCGCGTGAATCAAGGGTGTTGGAACCTACAGGTACTGTGTGTGTGTGATGAGGTACTGAGAGAAATATCAAATACTAGGTAGCATCAATCCCTTCAAGCTATCGTACTGAAAGACACGATGGCTTGTTGATCATGGTTTGGTCCCGGACGGGCTCTCTCTAGAATCTCCCAAGAAGAAGAGCACGAATAGGTCCGACCAGGCAAGATCATACCTACCATAACCTAATGCAATGAGGTACAACGCCAGATGCAATGGCCCATCAACACTTGTAGCATCATATCTCCACTCAAAAACATCCCATTCTTTGGATCTTGACGGGCTAGATTCTCCTGCGATGGTTCTGATCTAGGCCTACAAGATGAAATTGGAGTGAATCTATCTTCATGCAACGAGCTACAAAAGTTTGAGTACATCATACAACATAGTGAAGCTGCAACGCCTTTTATGAGAATTACTACTATTTCGTGACAGACTGGTTTTCCGACAACCGAGATGAGTAGTTTTCATCAAGTTCTACAAGGAGTATATCGAAGGGTGTATTGAACTACCGGAATGCCCAGGTCTATACACCATACTGTAATTTACTTCTCGTCGAGAAGTCGCACTGCACCAGTTTGGATGAGGGTGGCAGTGCTTTCTGGAGATTGTT
>WXVQ01000021.1:45888-57998 GCA_013372465.1 Nitzschia sp. Nitz4 | reverse complement strand
ATGAATGAATGAATGAATGGAATGAATGAGTGAGAACCACCATCACAATGCACCATCACAATGCGCAATCCAAACAACAATGAACAACAATGAACAACAATGAATAACAATGAATAACAACCAAGCAAGCATAAAACAACAATACCTAGACGCACCTGCCAAGACGGAAAGAAGCGTGGTAGAAGCAGAATCCACCCAACTCTCCACCTGAGGCCCCTCCCACAAAGCCAAGGAAGGAACCAACTGAGACAAGGTTCGGGCACAGCCAAGCCAGGACACAGACTCCACTGTGGTAGGTCCGAGAATGGGATGGTCCGTGACAATCTTGACGGAAGGAGCGTCGGCCGAGGAGAATTCAACGGCCGTGTCTTGAATCTTGGCCAAGACTTTCAAGGCATCGACGGCAGGCGCCGGGGCAGCACAAGAGTAAGCAACCAAGGGCATGGAACTAGTGTTGTTGTTATTGTTGTTGTGCTGTTTGCGCCAGCTATGCTGCTTGTAGTACGTCAAGTGGTGGTAGTGGCAATGGGCAATCAAACTGACAACACACCACAACCATCCAAGTGACCCTTGAGAGACTGGAGACGTGTGCGTTGCTTGCCAAGGGAGGATGGCACTCCGAACACGAAGAATTCTGTCTGTCCGGAGTCGGAAGACCGTCGCTTCCGTAGTCCAACTGCCGTGACGTCACATTTGGCAGGTCAGACACGGATACTGGTCCCTCCAACCAATCCACCAATCAGACAAGAGGACACAAGTTTCAGTACATCGGTAAGTTGCACTCTGGACCACACATACACATCCACGCGCTGGTCGCCTCGGCGCCTCTTCCTGACTCGTACCCCACACCCCTCTGTGGATCACTGATATCGTAGTTGTTGTTCGTCAGGTGAGGCCTTGTCGTCGGTTGTTCCTCTGATCCTCTCAACATGATGTGGAGGTTAGGCTGAGGTTATCATTGTGGTTATGACTGTGGTTGTGATTGTGACTGTAGATGGAGTAGGCGTGCATAGTCATGTTGGAGGTGTTGATGTTGTTGCTACCACTGCCTTGGAGGAAATGTTGCTACACCAATATACATCAAGGGTGAACTGGTTGGCAGAAGGAATCCCTTTATGATGATTGTGTCTCCATGTCCATACTGCACCCTGCAGCAGCCACCACAATGTGTCCTCTTGTCACCCACCATTCTGTAGCCTGCTTTCTCACACACTCTCTTTCCTTAACTTTAAACTCTCCAACCCAAACCACACTTTGAACAGACTTGTTACCATGCAAAACGAAGCCGGAGAAAACGTCGACCTTTACGTCCCCCGAAAATGCTCATGGACTACCCGATTGGTCCGAGCAAAGGACCACGCCAGTGTCCAAATCAATGTCGCTAATGTTGACCCTGTCACGGGAGTTGCCACTGGGGAAGCCACTCCCTACTGCCTTGCTGGATACATCCGATTCAAGAGTGAGGGAGACATGGCCTTGACAACTTTGGTGCAAAAGAACGATATTGCCATGATGGCCTCTGCCTCGGAGTAAATTAAGATTTATCTTGACAAGTACATGCTACTCCTATGGTTGCTAGTAGTCGTAGTTGGTTGAGTGGGTGGGTGGGTTTGCTGCTGGCTGCTGCTGCAGCTGTCTGTAGTTGTCGTCCCACCACCATCATGGGCCATTGTTGCAGGTACGCAGGTGGTAGCTACCGGTAGACTATTATTTCACCATTGGGTGGCTGTGCTCCGAGATCCGTTCGACCCAACCTGCCACCTCCCCATCAACAACAATCCACAACAAATCCATCAACACGCTCTTCTGGGTACTCGAACTGTACTTGTGCTCACACTGTAGAAGGGTTCCTTTCTTTCTTCTTTCCAACGCTGCCTACGTCAACACCCTAGTATCACAATCATGGCTTCACAAAATTGGTTTCTTCGAGTCTTGGGTTTCGGGTACGTGTCTTCCTTCTACCTTTTGTTGGGTTTTCTTGTGGATTGTGGATTGTGGATTGTCCACTACGATATCGTGGTTGCTTTGGACAAGCGTAGTTGTTTGTGTATGCATCTGCACACATGTGTCTAACTACTCTTCTTCCTCTCTACCCCGCAGACCTTACTTTCGAAGGAGATCCGGTGATCTAGAAGGAATGTTTGTGGCCTCTACCATTGGAGCCATTTCCGGAGTCTACATCTTCAAGCCCTTGTTTGATGAAATGGAAGAGAACCGAAAGGCCAGGGAAGCTAGAGAAGCGGCAGAGGCTGCTGCTTCCACTACTCCTGCTCCCAAAAACTAACCTTTAACTAGAAAATGCATAGGAATACCAGAAATGGAGTTGTGTTGTTGCTTTGTTACACCCTATGATAGTAGTTGGTGGTTGATGATCATTCTCCAAATGGATAGCGTACAACCGGTAGAGAAGGGTAGAATGACATCCACTTCTCTCCATCTCCATCTCTTTATAGCATACGTACACACACATCATTTTTTCTCCCTCACGAGGCCATATTGACCGAGTAGTTGTGGACTTCATGTTGAATCTTGTGCAAATCTGCCACAGCCTCCCACACTTCGGGAGGCACCTTGACTTTTTCTTGGGATTCCAGTTGCATCAAACCATTCTGCACGATCAGAATACGATTTTGTAGTGCTTCGGCCCATTGAGAGTGCTGATATTGTCGAGGAGTCGGGGGAGCAGCCATGGTCGTTACTGAAGCAGGTGGCGGGGAGGCTGTACCTGTGTTGGAAGGCGGCGGTACGACTACCTGTGGTGCTAGGAGGCCACTCAAAGGATCACCCATGCCCATGGGGCCTTGACCTACCTGTCGGTCTGGATTGCCCATCCCGCCACTGCTACTGCCACCACTGGTCTCTTTTTTCCATTCATTGGTTGCTACAATGATCTTTTGACGGAGGGATTCGCTGGTTTGACCGAGAGACTGTTTGAATTTCGAAAAGGAAAATGGAGTCTTGTTGGGAGACTCCATAGGCCCCATCGAACCCATGCCAGGAAGAGGAGGCGACACAGGATTGGGCAGCAGGGTCGAAGGATCCGGAAACGATGGCGACGAAATATGGACTGGTGGATCTGAATCCTTTTGTTGCATAAGTGATCGCAGCAACGTTGTCAACTCGGAAATATCTTGGAGTGGTGGAACATTCATCAGTTGATCGAGAGTATTGTGACCATGTAGCTTATCCCGGAGCAGTAGAATCCTAGCAGAACAGGCAATCTCCAAGGTCCGCATCATGGGAGAACCATAGTTCAAGAATTCATCCCAGAGAGCAAATACATTTTGATATCCCACAACCTCTCTGGAGAACAAAAGGCGAACCCATCGCGTGCAGTAGATAGGCGGCGGTGGAATATTAGGAGAGGTCGTCAAGTGATGATAGAGCATGGGGTCGTTCTGATGAACTTTGGAGAGAATGGAATTGGACATTTGTTGGAGAGCCAACTCTCCCGACACATCATAGGCCAGATGGAGGCGACTGAGCATGGCTTCAAAGCAAAAGTAGGCGGAACACACAATAGAATCAAAGAGGGCCGGAGGGGCATCGACAAAGTGCTTCTTATCCAACTCCAATGCAAACAGAAGATAGGATGCAATCTCGTGCATTCCTTGTCGGTAGCCAATGGCAGAGTGCTCCTGAGCAAAGAGGTACAATATTTCTTTCAATTGTTCCATCCTGGCTGGATCGGCTGGAGTTAACGTAGTAGTTCCATTGCCATTGGCGTTGTTTGTTCCTTGGGAAGCTGGATGTGGCAATCGATTGAGGTCCTTTTCAATAATGACCAACTAGAGTGCAGTACGAGTATCCATGGAGCATTCGTCAGGAAAGAATCAAAAGATGAGAGTTTCACAATGAGTGAGTAACAGAAAGAACAATGACGAGAAACGTACCGAAGCCCGATCCATACCCTCGGATTCATCAGTGGCAGTGGTCCCTTCGGTAGTAAGACCTCGTTTCCGACGTGCCCGTTCCTTTTTGTATTTCATCATCAATTCTGCCTTTCTATTTTCAATGGCTTCTTGCTCCATGACCATAGCTGTGAGAGGATCCATGTCCGTAGCGGAAGAATCTGGAGTGGCCGCTTGCGCATGTTGTGATGAAGTGGTCGGAGGAGCCTCGGGTTCTCCTTCTTCCTGTACTAGCAAATACTCATCATTGAGTCTTTGAAACTTCTCTGCTTGTTGCTGAATAAGAGTTTCATTTTGTTCGAAAAAGAGTTGAACCACTTGGGACTCGGTCCAAGTTGGATTCCAGGAAGCGGAATCAAATTGGTAAACACCAAGCTGGACTCCCCACCGCAGAGATCTTGGCAACATGGAAACATCCATGCTTTCGTCGTTTGCAATGACGCTCCCCAAATCTAAACAATCACTCACTAAAGTCTCTAGGCCTCCCAACATGCAAGAAGTAACTGGTTGGTTGATACGGCAATACTGTGAGGTACGGTATGCCAGGTCCTTGCTATGATAGACCAACCCCAGCAAAATCGTACGCAATAAGATTGTTGTGCTTCTGTCGAATCTCGAATGCTACGAGTCGTTCTGGAGCGATCCTCGTAAATGGGGACACATTGGGGGTGGGGAACCCCTTTCCCTTTGGACCTATGACGTGGATGTTACATCATCATCCTGCACCCGGAATGTTCACAAACCAATGATGACGACTTCATCATCAACATCAACATCATGCGTGTAGCTTCATCCCAATTCTTTTTTCGCATCATTGTGGCTATCACTCTCATTCTCGCATTCCAATTGTTTGTACTCAGCCGTCATACAGCAACAACATCGAGGGATAAAAGGCGCAAAAAGCTCAGTCCGCTTCGAGAGGCCCTGCAGCATCATGCTCAGAGAGGCAAAAAACCCAAACCCTCCTTCTATCCACTCAAACGAAGTCAACCCGCACTTCCTTTGGATTTTGACAATGTCACGATACCTACAGATCCTCTCAGTCCTGCTTTTAATTTATCAAAACTTGTCCCTACCAACTTTACACTCCGATCCAAGTGGCATGGGGTCCTTTTGGATGCAGGCCGTCACTACTTCGAAGTGGATTGGATTAAGCGAATGTTGGATGTTCTTTCTGTCCTACAATATAACTGTCTCCATTTCCGATTGACCGATGATCAAGCATTCAATATTCGCTTGGACTCTCATCCGGAATTGGCTCATCCGGTGGGTCTTTTTGGCAACAATCGCACCTATACGCCGGCCGAGCTGAGAGATATTGTTGCCTACGGCAAAACCAAGGGTATTACTATATGGCCCGAAATCAATGTTCCGGTATGTATACTCCGGTTTTGTTGTAGCAATGCCATTGCTGTCGTGGACAGGGCACTCATGCTTTCATTTTGCTTGGAACCACCATATCACAGGGACATGGTGGTGGTTGGGCTGGAGTTCCTGGATTGGTTGTTCCTTGCCCCAAATTCATTTGTGACAAAGGTTATGGGGTCCCAATCAATGTCACACACCCAAAATTCCGGTCCGTCTTGACGGATGTGTTGCTAGAGATTATTGACATCTTTGGGGACCCACCCTACTTGCACTTGGGAGGTACGTCGTCTTGTACCCACAACAACTATGATATAGTACCACGTCTGGCATGTATATCAATCTTACCTTGCTTCTCTCCATTCCCCCATGTGTCACCAGGTGATGAAGTGGACCAGTCCCTCCCTTGCTTTCAAGAACTAGGTTTGAAAATGTTCAATTACAACGTATTTGAAGAGACTCTTGCCAACATTTTGAAGAATATCTCATTCTCTGAGGATCGGGTAATCCGCTGGGAAATGACAGGCCAGAGACTCAAGGCACCGCGTGCTGGGCATATCCTACAGTATTGGATGAGAGTTCCCGGCGAGAGTGCCCCTCATTTGGGAAATGGTACCTTTTTGGCCAGTGGTGGTTTGTACTTTGATTTCAATGATATGGACATGGCTTGGCAGATTTCCTTATATACACGCCGCTACTTTCACTTGCCAGGCAATAATTTCCCATTGGGGATAGTGGTGGGAACCTTTGAGTTGGATTCCAATTTTTGGTTTGATCGCAACGTGGTCGGGCGGCTTTTGGCCGTGACCATGGGGGCTGCCAAAGAGGTGGATGTAGAGAATGGAACTCGGTTCAATGATCTATACCACACCTCGTGTCGAGGAGTTGGGCTGGGTGATGCTCTTTGCAATTACTATGGACTGCCATTTATTTCTTTGCAAGACTACAGGGCGAAATGGAAAGATGTTTGGGGCCAGTGGAAGGAACGAATTTGTAATCGATTGACTACAGCGAATGGGACATTGTTTCTGGCCGAGTTCAAAGACAGCTAGAGAACCACTAGTTGATGATCCTTGCAGTTGTGGTGTTGGTTGGAACCCTCCCTTGTGCCTAGCACCAATAGTGATTCGGAAAGCAACTGGTCGTCATCGGGACTTTTAGCTGATGAGAAATAGTAGCGCTACGGAGGCAACAACAATTAGCCCAACATAGAAAGCGCCCCGACCGACCCCCAGTCTGTCAGAATTGGATTAGTTTTCTTGAGCTATTCCGCACCCTTGTTGGTTTGTACATAGGTCTTCATACCTTGAAGATATATTTTGCAATTCCATCGAGGACCATCCACGATTCAGATGTCCTGCATCTAGTCGGATGAGTCTCTTTGCTGGCTTCATTCACTATGTCAGCTACGGTATACTTCTTGTCAAGAAGATGTGGATGTGCTATTTCCCATTCCTTATCGTCGTACTAACTACACACACCAACAGGTGAGACAATCTAGAGTAGTATAATGCCTACTAGTGCAAGAACAATGTTCAACTGTCTCGGCACACCAAGGCCCAGGCCAAAGGAGCGGGACCACAAACAACAGTCAAGGAAGTGCACTCACTGCAAACATGGGAGACACCAGAACTACAATGACTTCCACCGTTGTACTAACATCTTTGTTTGCCCGGAGCACTGCAAAGATCGGAGAACATCGCAAGTTAGCAGCAATTTATAGGTCCTCAACTGGATACGCTTAGACCCCTCCCCCTTTCCCAAACCACTATTCGAGTTGGTCAAAGGAGCTGCGTTCAATAGCTCGCATTGTTTGCTCTCTAGCTCCTTCGTAGTCTGTGGACTTGTGTTGCTGATCATTGGTGAGAAACATCCGCCATGCATACGGCGGAACCAAGAAGGCTTCACAGTGAGTCTCAACAACGCAAGAAATCTCGAGTTTCCAAGCTCTCTTTCCGGGTGTTGCTTGCCATATTTGGGGTGATATCCTTTCAATTTTATCTCATCTTCCATGAAACAAGAGTTTCTCTTGAATCTAGTACTAGAGGCTCTAGCGATTGGAGCCCCCTCTACCAAAGTCTAGGGGAACAGAGAGAACGTCATAATAGAGGTGTCCGTCGAAGGCTCAATGCCACAAAAAAGAACCGCACCAAAGGACTTGGGAATCTTCTCTTCGACAGAAGTGAATCACAGACTCGACAGTTGTCCAAATTCAACACTAGGAGGAGTAAACCTGTTCCACCCGCTGATTTTGACAATGTCACGATACCTACAGATCCTCTCAGTCCTGCTTTTAATTTATCAAAACTTGTCCCTACCAACTTTACACTCCGATCCAAGTGGCATGGGGTCCTTTTGGATGCAGGCCGTCACTACTTCGAAGTGGATTGGATTAAGCGAATGTTGGATGTTCTTTCTGTCCTACAATATAACTGTCTCCATTTCCGATTGACCGATGATCAAGCATTCAATATTCGCTTGGACTCTCATCCGGAATTGGCTCATCCGGTGGGTCTTTTTGGCAACAATCGCACCTATACGCCGGCCGAGCTGAGAGATATTGTTGCCTACGGCAAAACCAAGGGTATTACTATATGGCCCGAAATCAATGTTCCGGTACGACTGCCAATGAATCGATGAAGCTGCTGGGTTGCACTAGTTCTCACTCATCCTTTCGTTTTTAACGTGGCAGGGCCATGGTGGTGGTTGGGCAGGAATCCCTGGGCTCGTGGTGGCATGTCCCAAATTCATTTGTGACAAAGGCTACGGAGTCCCCATTAATGTGACTCATCCCCAGTTTCGTTCGATTCTAACCGATGTACTGCGTGAGGTTGTCGATATTTTTGACAACCCACCCTACTTGCATCTGGGAGGTACGTGTGCTAGAGTTGAAACCACCGGCAAGATGATGATGGTGTTGGCTGATGACGTTTTCGCGTTGGATGACAGGTGACGAGGTCGACATGTCCCAGCCCTGTTTCAAGGAATTTGGAAAGCCCATGTTCAACTACGATGTCTTCGAAAGTACACTGGTCAACATTCTGAAAGACATCAGATTCCCCGAAGAAAGGGTAATCCGCTGGGAAATGACAGGTCAAAGACTCAAGGCTCAGCGTGCGGGAAAGATCCCACAATATTGGTTCCGGATCCCCGGAGAGAATGCCCCTGATTGGGGCCACAACGGCTTCTTTGCAAGCGGTGGTTTGTATTTTGACTTCAACGAGATGGATATGGGATGGCAGATATATTTGTTCGCTCGGCGCTATTATCACCTGCCACGCAACAACTTCCCTATTGGTATTATTGTGGGAACATTTGAGTTGGATTCCAACTTTTGGTTCGACAGAAATGTGGTGGGGCGACTTTTGGCCGTGACCATGGGTGCTTCGAAGGAGGTCAACGCAGACGATGGACAACAGTTCAACAAATTGTATCAAACTGCATGTCGTGATGTTGGTTTTGAGAATGCTCTTTGTAGTCACTACGGATTGCCTATGATTCCATGGAATGATTATCGAGACAAATGGAACGATGTTTGGACGCAGTGGAAGAAGCGAATCTGTACTCGATTGACAACTTCAGACGACACCGTAACTTTTGTTTCTCCTTCTCGACGACACAAACGGGTCAGCAAGTCGAGAGTGACTGGAGATGAGGTTGTCCCCGTAGTCAAACAAGATTTCTGGACGCTGTTTGATACTTCTGTGAATGAATCAACTATTTCGCTCGATACCAACCCCATGTTAGATGCTGTTCGAGTAGCCGAGGGGTTGGAAAAGATCGGTCAACGGCTTGTTCCCCATATCGGTATTATCCTGGATCCCACTTGGGGCAATGAATTCGACGATCTGGTTGATCATAGTCACCCTCTACTATCTCTTGCCCCGCGGTTGGGTTTCGGTTTGATTCAATTGCGCCTCGCCACGGATTATGGTTTTGGCTTTCTGTCTTCAAGTACACCTGAGTGGTTTGATGGTACGGAACAACGTCCAACCATTGAGATGATTTCAAGAAAATTTGTTACCGAAGCTACTAGATTGGTAGGTACTGCTTTGGGAGCATTGTATTGCCAGATGATGTACTCACAACTCAGCTCCTTCGCTCATTAAGGGAATTGGGGTCATTCCAGAAATATCACTTGCTACAAATGCTGGAGGGATGTACGGAATGGAATTTGAGGTACCATGTCCTCAATATACTTGTGAGCATGGTCATGGTATTCAAAACATCAAAGATCCTACATATGTTGGTGTAGCCTATAGCCTTGTGCGCGAAATTCAGAAACTAGCTACTACCGGATTGATTCATCTTGGATATGATGAGCGACAGTCCGCTCAAGAGTGTTTTGCCGAGTTGTCCGACAATGGTTTGGGCCCATTGGACCGCTTTGAGAACAAACTTGCCTACCTGCTGGCCTACAACAATATTACCAGTGATCGCATTATTCGTTGGTCCAATCAAGAGAAGGTGGTATACCCTGGTCGACTGGGCTCTATCACACAATGCAAATCTGGTGATTGTGAGAATATTCCAGAAGGAAAATGGTTTGCCACGGTAGACATACTCCAAGGCGGAGCTTCAGATATATTCCAAGCAGCCAAAGCGCTGTCCATTCGAAAGCCTCAGGCTATTTTTGCTGATGTTGGAAAAACAGGGAAAACTGCCATTAAGGAGCACAACATCGCAATGCGAATGCTTGCCTTTGCCATGGGAACTTCTAACATTGAATCATGGGATGAAAGTACGTTTGTAAGTCTGTGCTCTGCTATGGGAAGCGACCTTGCTTGTCAAGAATTTTCTACAAGCCGAGATGGGGTAGAAGAAGACCAAACGGCAAGGACCGAGGTAAATCGAAAGCAAATGTGTGAGACAAGGACGGCTACAATGTCAAAGTATTATTTCAGACCAGAATTCATGGATGTGGGAACCACAATGGAAATCAAAGCTTCATACTAACGTCTATAGATACAGTCCAAAAGATAACAACCGGTTTCAAAGAAGTATTGTCTAGAGGTGAAAACCAAAGCCATCCCCATTAATAATGTCCCCGAATCCTCCCGTGAGTGCAGATCCTTCCCCTTGGCGTCGACCTCCAGCTGAAGGAGCGTACTGAATGACACGGTCGGCGAATCGGGAGAAGGGAAGAGATTGAATCCAAACTGTTCCTGTTCCCTTGAGGGTAGCTAGAAAGAGTCCCTCTCCACCAAAGAACATGGACTTGAGACCGGGGGCAAGCTGAATGTCAAAATCGATCCCATCCGTGAATGCAACGACGCATCCTGTATCCAAACGCAACTTTTCATTGCGCAATTCCCTGCGAATGACCATTCCTCCGGCATGAACAAAGGCCATACCGTCACCCTCCAATCGTTGCAGAATGAAACCTTCTCCACCAAACAACCCACTTCCAATCTTCTTGTTGAAATGAATAGACAGCTTGGTTCCTAAAGCAGCACACAAAAAGGCATCCTTTTGACAGATGATCTTGCCTCCAGGGAGATCCTGCAGATTCATGGGCAGAATGGTCCCTGGGTACGGGGCCGCAAATGCCACTCTGGCGGGAGACTGTCCTTGATTTTTGAAATGAGTAACAAAGAGGGATTCTCCCATGAGCAAACGCCCTCCTGCTTTGAGGAGTTGTTTGAAAAAGCCTTCCTTGGGTGTCGATCCGTCTCCGAATTTGGTCTCGAAGTCAATCCCTTCATCCAAAAACATCATGGCACCTGCTTCGGCAATGACCGTCTTTTGGGGTTCCAATTGAATCTCCACGAGCTGACATTCGTGACCTTTGATTTCGTAGTGCACCTTGTCACACTTGACTGGATTGCCTTCGGTCACAAGACCTCCAGTGGGCCCCCCAGAATAATTGCTGCTGTTGAGGGAAGTGACGGAGAAGCCGCCAGCACCTCCAGTATTGGTGACGGGCGTTGCCACTGCAGATGGGGCATACGAAGGATTGGTGGGAGGAGGGAGTTCTTGAGGCTGGTATGTTTGTGGTGCCTTGGTGGCGTTGTAGGTGTTGCCGTAGGAGTAGGCTGCAGGAGCTGTTGCAGCAGCTGTCGGGAGAGTGGCCGTTGGCGCTTGAGGTTGGGGAGGAGGACGATCCAAGGCCTGAGAAAAATCTGGAAGTGGTTGGGAAGGAGCCGGTGTCGGTGTCGGTGCCGGTGCCGCCGCAGGTTGATAGGCTGTTGCTGATGCAGAGGAAGAGGCGGGCGCATAAACTCCACCAGAAGTCGTTGAAGTGGATGTGTAGGTGGCCGGAGCATACACATTGGTGGACGCTGGTTGGTAGGCGTTGGTAGTAGAAGTAGCTGGCTGGTAGACACCAGTACTGCTGGGAGTAGTTGTAGAAGCTGGTTGATAGACATTGGTGGACGTCGATGGTTGGTAGACCGAGTGCTGAGTGGTTCGCGTTGGTGGGTTACTACCGGCGCCATTGGATCCTGGGACATAGACTCCACCTGAAGAAGAGCTGGGAGCATACACTGATGGCGTAGTACTCGTACTATAGGAAGGAGTCGAAGTTTGATGAGATGTTGGTCGGGAGTTGCCCGACGTGACGTAAGGAGTGAGGTTGGTCATCTTGCTTCGTGTTGTTGTTGTTGTTGTTGTGTGATGATTGATGATAGTGCTTGCTAGCTTGTACTAGTAGTGTTTTTTGTGTCGGATCTGCGAGGGTCAAGATCTTGCCGTACGACTCAAGAGAGTGCCGGCGCGGGATTGGGCAAGATATGCCGCGAATCGCTAGGATACAAGGACAACAACCCCTCCATGCTACGAGGAGGAGCTACCGGTGCCGGTAGCTCTTACCAAGACATGCAACATCCCTCTAGA
>WXVQ01000021.1:23662-36229 GCA_013372465.1 Nitzschia sp. Nitz4 | reverse complement strand
TCGGCCTTGCTTCCTGTCTGCCTGCAACACAACACTTTACACCTGCGGCTATCAGCATGCCTTTTCTCCCTCCTCCTCCATCTATTACACCTCCACAATTGCCGAGCTCCAAAGCAGTAGCTCCAATGCCCCCTATTCCAGCAGATTCGATCGCATCAACAGAAGAGCTGTCTCCTGGCGATGAAGAACTTGTACAGAAGTACCGAAAAATGCTCAAGATGGGGATGCCAGAGGGAGCAGTAATCAACAAAATGAGTATGGATAAAGTTGAACAACGAATTCAAGACCTTGTTTTCAAGGCAGAACCTGAATCTTCCAGCGTGGAGGAATCTTCAGAGCCACCGACAGAGACTGAGAACGAGGAGGTGAAGGCATCATCGACACCAGAGCCTGCCAACGAAATATCAGATGACGACATAAAATCTGCTGAAAGATACAAACGAATGTTGCGCATGGGAATGCCGGAAAGTGCTGTTGCAAGCAAAATGAGAATTGACGGCACAGGTAGCCATATACAGCAGCTGGTTTTCCCACCTGACCAACCGGTGGCAAGGGAAGAACCTATCCCACGGACAACTCCATCTCTATCTTCAGAGGATGATGAAACTGCAGAATCGTATAGAAAAATGTTGAGAGTGGGAATTCCAGAAGCAGAAGTAGCCCGGAAAATGACCCTGTACGGAGTTGATCAACATATCCAAGACGCTGTCTTGGCACCGAGCAGGGAAGAAACGACTGAGGATTCACCTGCCACGCCAAAATCCGCCCTGAATGAGGAAGAAGAGTGTATTGCAGAGAAATATAGAAAAATGGTGCGAATGGGAATGCCTGAAGGTGCTGTGGCAAACAAAATGGCAATTGACGGCATTCAGCAACACATCCAAGATGCTGTTGTGAAGTTAAGTCCAGAAGATCTAGAACACGAAGTAGAGCAGGACGAATCTGAAGACGAAGAAGATACTGACGATGATGCCACAAATGACGACCCTGAGATACTGGATCAAGTTAGGGTGCTCACACCTGATGAGGAGGAGGCTTTCCAGAAGTACAAGAAGATGCTTAAAATGGGAATGCCAGAAGGTGCCATCTCTCAGAAAATGTCAGCCGATGGCATTTCACAACATATCCAAGATATTGTACTGGCACAAGAACCCTCTGAGGAGTCCCACGTAGACACAGACACAACAGAAGACTACACAGCGGAGGAGGAGAACCTTGTTAAAAAATACAGGAAAATGTTACTCATGGGAATGCCCGAGGGCGCTGTGGCAAACAAGATGAACATGGACAACATTGATCAAAAGGTTCAAGAGGCTGTGCTCGCTAAATCAGAATCTATTTCACCGAGCTCCCAAGGGCCTGAACAAACCCCAGGTCCACTGACCCCAGAGGATGAACTGATTGCCGAAAAATACAGGAAGATGCTCAAAATGGGGATGTCCGCAGGGGCAGTGTCCCAAAAAATGGAAGCCGACGATGTCCCCCATCACGTTCGAGAAAACATATTGGATCCTTCGCTGGATCAAGATGATTCCTCGTATGAGGCTGAAGGCCCATTGGACGAGGACACTGGCACACTAATTCGCCCCAACACAGTTTCCATGGTGACACGCCAAGAGAATGAGGAAGATGCAGAAGTTGATGAAATTGAAAAGATTGAAGAAGTTGAGGAGGATATTGAAGAAGACGAAGATTTCGAAGAGTTCGAAGATGAAGATAACGAGAATGACAATGTGGGCGATGAACCGCAAGAGGATAGCGTCTATGAAGATGAGGAAGTCCTTGAATTTGATGAATCAGAAAGCACTGAGGATCTCCAGCATCTATTGACAATCTCAAATAGTCAACACCAACCCCAATCACCTGACGGAGAGTACTCACGCGAACAGGTTGCTGTCGGTGCTTTGTCACGAGAAAGTAGAGACAATTTTGAAGACGAACCGATCAATGGTGCTGGCTGCGATGAAGAGATGGGCAGTGCTGGACTCATGACGAAGGCAGAATACCCTCCTCGGAACAGGGTTGTTCGTTCTAATCCAGACGGCTTCTTTCACAGGATGGTCTTCCTTGCCTACATTCTCATGGTCGGCGGAGCTGTTGCTGTTTGCTTGGTTTTCTTGCTGGGTGACGACGACACTGAAAGCCAACAAATCACATCATATTTTACCACCACAATGGATTCTGTCAATATTGGTACCTGTGACTTCACGAATTCTGTACAGCCCCACGTTATTGATCAGTGCCGCTGCCTAGGAGAGATCTCTATCCTTGCCGATGACATTCGTGAGAGGTATGATTACCATCGAGAAAACTTTATACCATTGCTTTACGAATCGTATGATGAGGTCATCAGTTCCTGTACGGTTCGGAACCAAGCTCTCGTGTGGTTGGCTTCAGCAAATGACAGTCAATTCAGCGATGTCTTGAGAAGCGAACGATTTGCCCTTGCAAACATATTCATTGGGACAGGCGGAGAATCATGGGTCCAATCAGCAAACTGGCTTTCTTCTCAGTCGGCTTGCAATTGGTTTGGATCCACTTGCATCGACGGAAGAATTGAAGCTTTGACGCTAAGTGCCAACAATGCTGTTGGAGAGGTAGGTCGTTCGGTCCACATATTTTTGTCTTCTTGTCGGTTCTAACCATCGTTGGGCTCAGCTCCCGGCCGAGATTGTCATACTAGAGAAACTAGTCCTATTCTCGTTTTCCCGGAATCAAATAGAGGGTGAAATCCCTCAAGAAATCTTCTTTTCCCCCAACCTAACAGGCCTCTATCTCAATGACAACCAACTTTCCGGGTCAATCCCGGACACAGTTTTTGAGGCCACATTTCTTGAAGACTTCGACATGAGCAACAACAAACTGAGCGGTACAATACCAATGGCAATCGCGAATTTGAGCTACCTGATGGCATTGAATATCGCAAACAATAGTATCACCGGAACAATCCCATCAGTATTGTTCAGTCTTCCCTTGCTTCAAGACCTGCAGGTCGGATACAACGGGATTAGTGGATCTCTTCCTGTCTCAGTCTCCATGGCTACCAGCTTGCGACTTTTGAGCTTGAGCCAAAACATGATCACTGGATCGATACCTCAGTCCATTGTATCACTAACAAACATTGAACATCTCATCGTTCAAAATACTTCTTTGGCAGGTTCATTGCCTGATTCCTTCAATAACATGAGTAATTTGATCGAACTGGTGGTGTCGGAGTCACGCATAACTGGTTCGATTCCAACCTCTCTTGGTGCTTTGACGCAATTGGTAATTCTGAAATTGGACCACAATCAACTGGATGGTACACTGCCGGATGAGCTACAAATGCTTCAGAAGATTGGTAAGTTGTTGCTGCTACATGACACTGTGCCGAAATGTGTTTCTGATCAAGTCAAAACGGAAACTGTAGAGTCATTGGACCTGAGTTTCAATTCTATCTCTGGCAGCGTTCCGAATGAGTTCGGCTTGATGACTTCCTTGGTAGAATTGTATTTGAACGACAATGACCTCACGGGTGAAGTTCCAACTACACTGGCCAAGTTGTTGAACCTAGGTATGTTTTTAACAGTATTTCTTGGTGCCTTCCAAGGATTGTCGGTCTCACTCATCTCATTGTTCCTCAGAATCTCTCATCTTGGATGGTAATATTATTCAAGGATCTATGCCTGCGGAAGTATGCAGCCTTCGTGATGCGGTCTTGCAAGATCTGATTGTTGACTGTGCTGGTATGATTTGTGATATCCCTAGCTGTTGTACAAGTTGCAGAGAGTAAACGATGGTTTCACCCCAACTGATATGAGTGGCGGTTCCAGGATACGGTTGTCTACTACTAGTAGGAGGGACTAATGTGTTCTCCCGAAGAATGATTTTTCCCACTTCCCAGATTGGAAGGGTAACAGTGGGAAGTACTGATGTAGTCGTTTTCAAACCCAAGTAGCAGTGGCAAATTGCGACTACAAGGCTTCCCCACATCACGAAGAGTTCTTCTGTATTTCTCATAATCTTTCCCCGCGGAGGCTTAATTTTACACTAATATACATAATTGGCCAAGGAAAGACTGCACACTGGACGAGAAGCCAAGATCATGGAGAACATATCCCACCATCTTCTTGTTGGAACGACAGATACCCACAAAACAACAAAGAAAAGCTGTTCAGGCAGCGATCGTATTCATACTTTTCACCGCATCGGAAACTAACTTCATCGCCATGGGATTGGTCGGGCTTGTTTTCGAGTTGGTAGTCTTGGGATCTTGTGCTGCGGGCGGTACGTTCTCTTGCATTGCAGGTACATCGGTTTGAGCACATGCCTAACGAAACGATTCTTGTATGGTGGAAATGATTCATAGTTGTGTTCAATGGGTTGATGGTTGGGTCGTGTGAAATGCTCAAGCTCCAAGTCGTTGGCCAAACAGTGGGGACGTTGGGATTGTTCAAGTGGAGTAGTCCCCTAGATGAAGGTGAAGACTGCAGCAAGATCAGTGACGATACTGGGCATGATATCGAAGATGGCGCTTTCAACACTGCCAGGACATGTGCACTATTGGCGTACGCATTTGGAGGTGTTTTGTTCGTATGTGCATTTTTCAAGCAATGTTTGTTTCCACTACCTTGTAGCAACTTGCTGATGGACGTATCGTCTACGATCGTTCAGATATGTCTTTCTTTGGTATGGGTCATCTACCTTTCCGAGGCGTGTGATTGGTTCAGTTGCTCCCGTGGCATCGGATTGGACTATTTGATTGTCTGTCAATTGTGCTGGTTGTGTGCGGGATGTTTCACTCGATGCATGCGTGAAGGGAGATCCGAACGCAAGCGTGACAACAACGTTGCCAACAAGTGATCTGGCCAAACCCTACAAGGTTATAGGACAGGCAATACCTTCAGACTGGAAATACTAGTACATGAATTCATGATGGTTGGCCCCGAGATATTTACTACGGTGCTACTACTGCTAACTGTTTGTAGCATCACTGTACATGGTACACTAAAACTAACGTAGTCCTATTAGTAGAATTGGATATGGTGGAGGAGATAGGTCGAATATGTTATTGGAAGTACCGGTAATAGTAACCACTGGGTGTACTACCGCACATTCATCTAGAAAAGTGACCTTAGGTTTGTCCTGCCGTACGAAAAAACTGGTCTGACTGTGACGATTCGCAACCACAGCAAAGTCCATCATCCATCATCCACCAAAGGGCGACTGTTGCTATCACTGCGAGCTGGCGACATCAGTTGAACGAGGAATCGACTACCGTAGCACCAAATGCAAACAACGGATTGACTGCATATATGTCGGGAGCAGTGCTTAGCCGGTGGTTGGAAACACTAGAAGACTTGGGAGTGCATGTTCTCGAACCTGAAACCAACAAAGATGAGAGCTTTGCGGATACACTTCACAAGTTTGCAACGTTCTGTTTGGAAGAACGACCAGAAACAACGCAAACAATCATTAACAAATATATGGGAGACACCGTTGGCGAGTTGCAAGGGGGAAGTGACCAGCACTCCATCTATCGTTTCTCGATTGACGAAACCGTGGATGGCGCATCCGTTCGTGGAAAGGGGAATTTGGCACTCGAAGAACTCATGGCCACGTTCACCAATTTCCACCCTCGTGCCACTCTTTCTATCGACAGACTGAAACAATACATGCTTGACATGTGCAACGATGAAAGGCGACAGGACGATACATCGTATGATCGCCTCGGAAACCTCATGTTCATTTTGTCCATGGGCCCTGTCCCAGGTCAAGTGCGCCACATTGATCATATGGACCCCAATCTTCAAATATGTCTCTATATGTCAGAAGGATGTCCCGCTACTGTTATCTATGTTACAGAAAGTCCACCCATTACCAACTGTGAACAACTATTAGATCACTGGCAGTCCACTGCGGAGTCGCTCGTTCCCGAATTCCTACGGGAAACCTTGCTGGGTCTTGCTGAGGTACCTTTGTCAACTATCCCTGCCTTGGAATATTTTTCGTTTTGGAAAACGCTTGATGGACATCTTGCAAATTTTGGAAAGTTGTATCAGCCAATTGAGGAAGTTATCGCCCTTCAAGGCTGTCGGCCTGGTACAACTCTACTTGCCGGAGGTAACCAAGTGCACGCCGGACCACCGTCTAGTGTTCCTCGTATGTTTGCCTTTGCCATAGGTATTCCTGCTGATTCGAGCTCGCTTACTGAGAACACTACAATGGAGGGGAGTGACATTGAAGCCCAAAATGGTGAAATCCAATACAACCCCGTATTGATGCATTTGGATCTGTGTTGCATTCTTTTTGCAACATTGGATTCCAAAGGATATGATGTAGACCAAAAGAACGATGCAAAGATGTTTTTGTTGAAGATGACAGTACCATTCATCGAAGATTTCCCCAAAGTCAACTATGATCCTCTCATATCAGATGACAGAGTCGAGATGAGAACGTGGTTGTCTAACTTGGTAGAGGCAGTCAACGAGAAAAACGATGCAGGTGTGGGGCGGCTTTTGCAAACAGCCGTCTCTTCTAAAACTATCCTCCAGTGCCCAGCTACAAGGGGCTCTCAGACGAAACGAAAAAAAGACAAGAAGGCAAAGAAAACGAAACACAACAAGCCCAACGGTCGTATGACTACTCAGTTAACATCTTATTCTACCGGTAGACACATATGATGTGTCATGCGAGGCCTTAGGCATTATGAATCTCTTCCCAACTGTCAGGGTCAGTGTATTGGTCGTCGTCCTCATTCACAGTCTCGACCAGGACACTGGGGGTCTCGCGGTCGTCGTCCACAACTTCATTGAGACTTTCAAGTGTGTCTGCTGATTCTGTAACTGAAATTGGAATTTTGCGGGGTTTCATAACCGGTTTCTTGGACAAGGTTAGTTCAAGTACGCCATCAGAGAGAACAGCTGAAATGTTGTGTTCGTCGTAGATATCATGCTTTAGGGCGAAACGACGACGAAGAACAATGGCATCCTGGAGCCTGTTGGTTCGCGAACCATTCACGGAGAGAACATGAGAATCAATAGATACTTCAAGCTGGTCCTTGGAGTATCCAGCGACATCCATGGATATGACTGCTTTCTCATCAGTCTCCACGCGATGAATAGGAGTCTTCTCTGAATTGACAAATCCTTTGTTTGGTTTAGCACAGTGTGCGGAGATTGAGCGAGAACAGAAATTTTTCTGAGAAGCATACGGGATGGCTTGTACAAAAATCATGATTGTAAAGAGATAAAAAGCTGGTATAGGAAGTGTTTGCTTCACTTTTATGAGGAAATAGAAGTGAAGGGCTGATGCGGCGGTGGAATCGACAGGAGGTGCTAGGAGTGTACTGGAACGTGTTCGAATGACAAGGAATGCCCGCGATGCGGGACCTGTCCAGACGTGTATGCGACTACACCCACGCGATCACAACAACATCATGACAAGATCAGCAGGTCAGATGATAACTTGGGATTTGCCAACTTCGTCGTCCTTGTTTCGCCGATACAAAGAATCGACTTCATTAGTCAGCCTATTGATGGTACCTTGGCTTTCACCAGACGAAATCGCTGCACCTCCAATAAGAGCTATCATGTGGTTCCTCCGATAGTTCTGAAAGTTTTCCTTGATCCAAGCAAGTGCATCCTTTGCCATGACGCTTTGTGAGGAATTGTGTGCAGTGATGTGAAGGTGGTTTGTTTACTTACAGCGGGAGGAAAATAGAAAACTTTGATATATGTGTCAACATGGGACATGCCACGAGTAATATTTGGTGTCGGGGGGCGCGAAGGCTTGGCGTGGCCTGCTAGGCGTTCTTCTATCGATCGGCCTGCAATGCCACCTGAAAACGCAGCAAGGTCCATACTCATCAAGGCTCTTCCTTCGGTGGAGCAGTATGGAATCCGCGCGAAACCGTCTAATAGGGCAGAAAAGCCAGCCTCAACAATTTGTGACCAAATCGTGTTGATAGCCCCGATTGGCAGGTGATTTGCATTCCTGAGGGAGCACCACATGAACGCCAAGAAATCGACCAATTCATCAACGTACTGGTTAGGGCTCTCGTGCAGTTTGGACTCTTCCCAGCCAGAACCAACACCTAGGATCTGTATAGGACATCACCATACAAATGAGAATTTCGTCGAAACATTCAAGATGGAAATGAAGTAGCTTACCTCCTTTTCAATTTGTCTCCCACGGATTGCGTGGACGCAGCTCGACGAGCATGCCACCTTGACAAAGTTCGGGACAGTACCCACCAACTCGTTAAGATAGGCTTCTAATGGTTTCGTATTCACGCCATAGTGGTCGCCATCGTTCCTCTCGTGATTGGATTTTGCTAGCTGTACCCCTATCTCAAGGATTGTGGCAATATACACGATGCACCATGCTGCTGCCTGCCGTTTCTCCAGCACGCGTGCGGACATGCATGCAAACTCATGGAGACTTTTCTGTCCCATTTCTGGATCCGTCACCCAACTGTCCACGAGGTCGAGCTTCGCGATGTTCTTCAAGCTCTCTTGGGCACGAAGTAGAAAAGTTACCAGGGGCTTCAGCTCTAGTACCTCATCGAACATCGGTGCGATGATTTCGGCATTAACATGACTTGGGACCACCGTCGAAACCTGGGGTCTAGTATTCACGGATTGCTTCCTGCCAAACCCAAAGAGTGGAGACTGTGAGTTTTGGACCCCAGGGGAAGAAACTGACAATCGCTTAGGGATGTCAATTCCCAGTGCCACTCTTTCATGTTGTGAACTCCCACAACATATCCGGAAAGCTGTTGTGACGTATAGATCAACAATATTCAGAATGGCTGTGCAAACCTCAGTTGTAACAGGAGGTAGCTTGTCCATTATCGCCAGGAACTTGCAGATCCATGGCAAAATACCGTCACCAAAACAAGTGGGGAAAACATGCGCAGAGCAGTCTGTGCTTCCTGCAAATGTGTCAAGAAGCTCAGACAAAGATGCTATAGTGTCCGCGCATACACTTTGTGTTGTGACATTGGACACAAGTTCGCGGGCCACGCCGCAATTGAACGGATTTGAAACTTCTGAGAAGAGCGCGAGGTGACGGTTTTCTTCGTTTGGAATGGAAAAACGATTGGACTTGCTGCGTTGGATAACTTTGGAAGCTTTTTCATCACTTTCCAATTGATTTAGCATCATCTGCAAAAAGCACTGTTTAGCGGAGGAAGCAAAGTAACCAAAGTAAGTTCAAAAGTTTATCACATACCGACCGCAATAAACCCACAACGGTGCCGCTTTCATCGGTACCAGACGTTGAGAGTGGCGATAAATCCCAATCTTCTTGTGACAACATGGTGCCAACGCGGGTCATGGCTTCAACGTGTACAGCACGGACGTGCCTCTTTTGGATGTCGTAGAATATCTTTCTCAGAGCGCTGCCGTCGTTCAAGAGGGACTGTGATATTCCAACTAATAACTCTCTACGCAAGGTAAGAAATTGATTTGTGAGGAGGAGAACATCTTCCAGACCCAACAGATCTTCCATCCATGTGTTCGCTCCGTGTTCTCCTTTCGACTGGAATACTCTCTTTTTCGCTGTGTGCTGGTGATACTCCTCCAAACATTCTTCGAGAGCCTTGATACATGAATTCCAAATCGAAACCCTTCTGTTTTTCATGTCATTCAAAATAGATAACAACGCAGGAGTACACTCACTGCTTTTCTCATTGTAGTGTTGGTGCCATTGTAAAAGACGGAATTGGCCGTGTAGGACGTTCGCAAGATGCCAACAAAGTCTGTGATAAACGGCAGGCAAGGGATTCTTGTCCATCTCGAAGTCAAAGCGGATTGTTACCAGATTTGCGGTCCATACTGACATTTTCTCTGGGTTTGCATAGGCGCTGGTACTCAAGGCCAACAATTCCTTGTCATATTGAGAATCTTCATGTTCAGAATCGGTAGGATTCAACATTGCCATTCCAAAAGATCGTTGTGCCTCCAATAGAAGCGTGGAATGTACACTCGCACAAAACGTATTTGCGAAGGCTGAGTCTTCGGAAGTTTGTGACTCCACTAACAAAAGGGCATGGACCAAACGATCGTATTCGTCAGGGTCAAAGCCACCTCTGGCACTTTGAGGGTGACAACATCTTGTCACGATATCTTCTAGCAACAGATGTAGCCTGTTTGAGAATGCACCTGATCTCGCCATCGCGATGCGTTCTCTCAATTCGTCTAGACAAGCCAAGGTTGCAACACTTGGATCAGCCGCCCTGATTTGTATCGCTTCAACCAAATCAAGGATACTGCGGCATTCCGAGAGAGAATCTAATCCTCGGACATCAAAATTGTTCACCTTTTGAACAATTTCAGTCTCCATCGCGTAGAGTACTTGGACTTCGCCTATGATAGAATCCAACGATTTGTAAAAGTCCGAGGTATCCCATAGCTGAAGCAAATGACGGGCACCCTCAACTCCGTCGCCTCCGGCATCACTAGCGCCATGTCGAGCCTTCTGAATGCTCGACCGACATCGATCCCAGTACATGTTGCAAAGTTGCAGGCCTTTTCCCAATGCCAATGCTGACCGGTTCACTTCCTCAAGCTCGGCGGCATGAGGTTGAATTAGTTTGTATAACTTCTTGCTTGTTTTTAGATGCATTGCATCAAACTCAGAAAGTTTTTGTGCAATCTGCTCCAGCCACAGTGGAATGAATGATTCGTCGCAGTCTTCTTCTTGAAGCAAGTGGTCGAGTTTCCAGTATGGAATCCAATCCCATTCCAAACTTTGAAGAACTTCAATTGCATCATCATAATCTGGGTACTTCCAATAATTTTCTGGTATGAACGAACGCAAGCTGCCAAGCGAATCTTGTCTCGACGTAGCCGTATCTTCATCTGAGTCTGCAGAGGATTCTTCATTGCTTCGAAACATTTGTGAAGTCCGCCGGAAGAATCTGCCTTCAGGCGATGCTATTGACGTGTGCGATGTAACACTCGTTTCGCGGTCCAGATTTAACGCAAGTTTCCGAGGTTTAGGCAAAGCCTTGTTTGTCGGATACGGATGGTTGTTTCGGCGTGAATCAGTTGTTCCGCTTTGCGACAAGCGAACGGTCGACGGAACGGTGGAATTTGTCGGATAGGGCTCCTGTTTACCAAACAGTTGTACCACTGCTGGTACACCTGATGACAACACAGACGGTTCGAATGTTTGGCTTTCTCCAGGTGTAACACTGTCTGGATCCGTCGACTGGAGTTCTTCCTTCACACGCCCCGAAGCATTCAAACTTTGGGTGCCTCCACTGTCAAGAATCTTTGACTTCCTGGATTGTGAGTAGTTATTGGTTGTTGGTGTTTTCGGATGTGTTTTGACCCGAGATTGTGGTGTGGCGAAGGACGCCCTCTCAACAGTTCCATCCTCTTTGGATGGTGTATTAATGACAGAATCGTCTTGTACATTCAAATCACTGTTGGAGGTTGCAATTTCGATATTCACTTGGTCCTTCTGATCTCCTACTATTGAAAGTGTTGTTGGATATTCGCTACCTTTCCCTTCCTCCTGTGATAGCAGATCATGCCCACCAGGGTGGGTCGCTGTTTCTTTTTGTTCCGATGTCGACATTGCTCGGGCATTATCCATCGGTACAGAGACAGCGATCTTCGTAGATTCTGTCACAAGATTAGGTTCCAGTGAGGCAGTAACATGTACAGATTTTTCGAGCAAACTTGTTTGTGTGTTTTGGAAGTCACCAAAATCACCAGAATCAGAAGATTCAATCGTAGGGACGGGGTTTTTGTTTCCACTCTCCGAAGCTTGCTGGAAACCTCCGAAGTCACTTGATTGGGAAGCAGAATCTTGCTGTGGCACCGAAACTTGAAAGGCTTCGAAATCATCGTTGTCCGGAGATGCCGATTCGTTGGTTTCCTCATCAAACGCATGGCTAAAATCCGCAAACCCAGCAACATCGGTCTTTTCGGTATTGTCATGAAGAGATTCCTGGAAAGAAGCAAACTGATACTCTTGTTGTCCAAGCCTCCCGAGCTTTAGAACCCATTCCTCATCGTCAATCGGGCACGTCGAAAGTTGAGCCAACAAGTCTTGTGTTCGCTGTCTTGCGAGTTGCCAATCTGAGTGGCCGTCTAGAATCCAGTCAAAGTCCTCTTGGAAATCGTCTTGCACTGGGAAGTCGTCTCTGTACGTAGATAAAGCCTTGAGTGCCTGGTCTACGGAATCTACTTGATACTGAGGAGGAATTTGAGAGTCCAATTCTTGGGAATCTTCAAAGGAAGAAAGGCCACTCGAGGACAGCACGGAATGTTTCAGCCACAAATGCGCTTTTCGTGTTCCTTGACTAGTTTTCTGCCACGCGTTCGAGATGGCTTCTCTTCCTTTCTGTTTTCGAGGAGTTGGCGTTGTCATTGCCACCAAATGCACAACAAGCCTTTCGACGGTAGTGTGTACAGAGCGTCAATAAAACAATAATCAATGCCACCGTGCTGCAACACGCAACATGAACGTTGCGACATTTTTCGAGGCCAAGGTGGATGGAGTTCGTCGAATCGAAGGACTCCAAAGGAGAGGGAACCACGACATGGCGCCCGTCCGTTCTTCCGATCGCTG